>LNAC01000007.1:3235303-3377645 GCA_002007465.1 Ailurus styani
ATGCTCTTTAGCCTCCATTTATTTGATTGAGTTCTAACTTTCCTCTTGTGATTGAGTTCTAGTTTCAAGCCATTGTGGTCTGAAAATATGCAGGGAATGATCTCAATCTTTTGGTACCAGTTGAGACCTGATTTGTGNGCCCCCAATCTTTTGGTACCGGTTGAGACCTGATTTGTGACCCAGGATGTGATCTATTCTGGAGAATGTTCCATGTGCACTAGAGAAGAATGTGTATTCTGTTGCTTTGGGATGGAATGTTCTGAATATATCTGTGATGTCCATCTGGTCCAGTGTGTCATTTACAACCTTTATTTCCTTGTAGATCTTTTGCTTAGATGATCTGTCCATTTCAGTGAGGGGGGTGTTAAAGTCCCCTACTATTATTGTATTATTGTTGATGTATTTCTTTGATTTTGTTATTAATTGGCTTATATAATTGGCTGCTCCCATGTTAGGGGCATAGATATTTAAAATTGTTAGATCTTCTTGTTGGACAGATCCTTTAAGTATGATATAGTTTCCTTTTCATCTCTTATTATATTCTTCGGCTTAAAAATCTAATTTATCCGTTATAAGGATTGCCACTCCTACTTTCTTTTGATGTCCATTAGCATGGTAAATTGTTTTCCACCCCCTCATTTTAAATCTGGAGGTGTCTTTGGGTCTAAAATGAGTTTCTGGGTTTTTTTTTTTAAAGATTTTATTTATTTATTTGACTGAGAGAGAGAGAGATCACAAGTAGGCTGAGAGGCAGGCAGAGAGGAGGAAGCAGCCTCCCCGCTGAGCAGGGAGCCTGATGCGGGCCTCGATCCCAGGACCCTGAGATCATGACCTGAGCTGAAGGCAGAGGCTTTAACCCGCTGAGCTACCCAGGCACCCTAAAATGAGTTTCTTGTAGACAGTATATCGATGGATCTTGGTTTTTTATCCATTCTGATACCCTGTGTCTTTTAATTGGGACATTTAGACCATTTATATTCAGGGTAACTGTTGAGAGATATGAATTTAGTGCCATTGTATTGCCAGAAATACCAACAGTTCTAACCTTACAAATTCATTTGCAAAATTGCACTCACTTTCCTAGCTACAGTTAAAATAGCAAAATTTAACATTCATCCAAATCTCTTAGCAAATAGAATTTAACACAGAATCATTTTTTCCATGAATGTCTATAACAGATGATTAATGAGCTATATTATTACCATGTACAATAAACAGTTGAGAAAGCACTTTTAGAAAAAATAATATAAAAAATAATATTTGATTTTTTGTGGCAAGGATTTGAGATTTTTCACATAAGAAATGGTCAGTATATGAAATAAGTAAGTTCATGCAAAAACATTTTAATAAGCTTAGAGTATTTATAAAATAATCCCATGAATGGGGTGCATGTGTTAGAGTCAGTATTGGGCTAATTAAAAATTGTTTGGCTGTTCTACAAAATCAACTAGAATAAGGTGGGAATTTGTGTTTATGACCAGGGGAAGAGTTATCTAAGATTAATACTCATGTTCAAGTTGGACAAAATGTCGAGCTTCCTTTAAACACTAAAATAAAATATTTTGTCTACATGCTACTTTTCTATGATCTATGTAGAAATAAGCACAGCAATTCTGAGGAAAAACTTCATCATTATTTCATAGTCTTTGATCTGTACTAAATATGTAATAAAATCAGGCTTCAAAATGTATTTACTGTCAGTGGTACATTTCCCTAAATGGAATCTTCATTAAATGCTTTATGTTGCTCTTCATTTCAGTTCAAGATATTATCACTATTTCTCAGAAAGGAGTCCTCAGAGAGGAGTCCTCCAGACTGAGGAAATCTCTTTAGTCAGTTGTACTTTGTTGGTGTAATGTAAATGGTACAGCATAAACTTTGTTTGGCATAAACTTTGTTACCATATGACTCAGCAATTCTACACCTAGGTTAAACCCACGAGAAATAAGAACTGTCACACAAAAATTTGTTTATGAATGTTCATAAAAGCATTGGTCATTATAGCTATAAGGTGGAAATAACCAAAATCTCTATCAACTGATAAATGGATAAATAAAATATAGCATAACCAAATAAGAATATTATTTAGCAATAAAAAGAGATGAAGTACTGATACATGGTACAATATGAATAAATATTGAAAACTTCATGCTACATGCAAAAAAAAGCCAGTCAAAAACCACATATGTTGTATAATTCCACTTACATGTAAGTCCAATATAAGCAAATCCATACAGACAGAAAGCAGATTAATGGTTTCCAAAGATTGAGAGAGCTGGAAAGAAATGAGAAGTCACTGTTGTTGGATATGGGTTTCTTTTTAGGATAATGAAGATATTCCAAAATTGATTGTGGTAGTAGTTGCACAATTCTGACCATATTAAAAACAACAGCATTATATACTTTAAAATGATGAATTTTATGGTATGTAAATTATACCTCAATTTTTAAAATCCATAACTTAAACATATTTGCAAAGTTCTTTTTGCTTTGTAAAAGAACATATTCACAGGTGCCAGAGATTATGATGTACACAAATTTTAGGGGCCATTATTCTGCCTACCACATTTGGATTGTATGAAAGGAGCTGAAACAGAGACAGTCAGACCCGAGGAGACCTTGTGGTCCTCTGTGAGTAGCAATGCAACCCTAAGGAGTGTGGGGGCTATTAAGTGAGGAAAACAAGTTACAGAGTAATGTGCACAGTGGGTATTCATTTTAATAAAAGTGAACAATAACTATGCATGTATATATTTATATTTGTATTTATACAAATGCTTCATTTGTAGTTTCTATGGAGAAGCATTTTTTCCTTCCTGATTTTTTTTACCCAAGCTGTTGTTTCATTCTCTCCAGATGCTGTAAAGTCCCATGATGTACTGATCATAGTCACTGTAGCCTCTGTGTGTACAATTGATGGTTACTTCTTTTTTTAAAAAAAGATTTTATTTATTTATTTGACAGAGAGAGAGAGAGATCACAAGTAGGCAGAGAGGCAGGCAGAGGGGGAGGAGGAAGCAGGCTCCCTGCTAAGCAGAGAGCCTGATTCAGGGCTTGATCCCAGGACCCTGAGATCATGACCTGAGCTGAAGACAGAGGGTTAGCCCACTGAGCCACCCACATGCCCCAATTGATGGTTACTTCTTCCCCTTTGTAACAATGTTTATATTGTCCTTTGCAATATCAAAAGGCCTCCACCCATGCCTAAAATCCTGCTAANGTAGCAATGTTTATATTGTCCTTTGCAATATCAAAAGGCCTCCACCCATGCCTAAAATCCTGCTAAGCTTCACAATCAGACTTCTCACACATTTCCTTTTGAGTACTCGCTTGTTTCCAGCCAATAAAAATCCTCATTTTCACAAATTATAAGAAATTCTTTTTTTTTTAAGATTTATTTATTTGATGGAGAGAGAGAGAGAGAGAGAGAGAGAGAGCGAGCATACACAAGTAGGCAGAGCAGCAGGGAGAGGGGGAAGCAGGCTCCCCGCAGAGGAGAGAGCCTGTGGTGGGCCTAAATCCCAGGGCCCTGGAATCATGACCTGAGCTGAAGGCAGACTGAGACACCCAGGCGCCCCCAAGAAGTTCTTCTTTAACACTCTTGCTGTACTTGTAACCAAATCACTCATATACTTTTTAACAGGCATAATGGGCCTAAACTTTTCACCTTAATGTAAATTAATGGCAGAAAGATCACAGAAAGATTTATGTTGGGATAAACAAATAGGTTTGAAAATTTAAAAAGAAAAGAATTGGCTCATTGGCCATCATGTAAGCCAGAGAAAGCATGAAAAAAAAATACTGGGACTTATGGGCCTAAAGCCAGAAAACAATATGGACTGGTCACTCTTATTGGCTATAATCCTTTGATTGTGCTCCCTAAATTACACCAGATGACCCATCATAAGGAAGTAAGTACATAAATAAATAGTGCTTTTTGGTACTACAATGGATCTATCTAGCTACTAAACCAGTTGTTAAATGACCAACATTATAAACCACCAAAGGGTAATAAGAATGTATTGGTCTGGAAATTGTAAAGTTCTCATATTACCCCAACAGTAAACACTTTAGCTAATTGGCAAATGGTCCTTATTCATAGGAATTTAATAGAATCGATTAGAATCAATAATGTGTTCTTATGTGATGTATCTCTGACCTGTCCTTATGCACTAATAGAACTGGAATAGGGCAGAAATGAGACAGGGAACAAAAGCAAAATGGTGACAACATGTGGATACACTCAGTATACTAATAGGACTAAGAGAAACCAATGAGCGACCCAGGTAGGTCTGTAGAGGCAATGGCAGGGGGAAAAAAAGAGGAAAGAGAAAGCAAAATGGATCTCAGGAGTTCATGAAGGTAATGCAAGCAGTTTTTTGGTCACTTGCCCTGTTAAAAATAGAAACATTACCAGAGACATTTGGAAGGATGTCAATGACCTTGAGCTCAGAGTTCAGGGAGGAATTCTTCAGTTAAAAATGTTTGGAATCAAGGGTGAATGACTTGATTTTAATGAGAATTGATGTGATTTAGTGTTTAAGAGTTTAGGCTCAGGCCACTACTTTCTGTTGGACTTTCAACAAACAACTTAATCTCTATCTTAATGCCTTCATTTCTAAAATGTCTACTTAATAGAACTGTTATATAGATTAGAGAGTTAATATATGTAAAAGTACTTAGAATAATCACGATGCAGGCAGAGAAATCAAACTGTGGGGCTCTATTTTCAAATATGCTGGAAGCACTGAAGGTTAAACAGGGGACCTCAGAGCAATCCAGAACTTAACAAGAACAGGAAGTCTCTATCACTCCATAGGATTGGAAGACAAAGAATGGAGCAGTTTTAACAAAGCCTATGAGCTGGAGCTTTCTGGAAGAAATTGGAACCATGAGACAGACATAGTCTTTTTCAGAAATCCCACTGCAAACACGTAATAATATTCTATGCAATATCCTGGTATCTCATATCTCATCCTAAGATTCCTTCTCTCTAAATATAGCTGAGATAATATAGCCGATTTCCAAGGATTTCTGTGTGGCATTTGAATAAGTTAATGTACATGAAAGCATTTTTAGTGTCAAGTGGTACATATATGTAAGATACTATTAATGATGATAGATGTAGAACTATTCATTCTCAAAACACACACATTTTTTGATCATTTGTCCTCACAGTAAAATAGAACTACAAACAGAAATACAAAATTACAATTTCTCCTGAATGAACAATGTGAGCTGAATATTAAGTCAAAAAAAATGAGAACCAGGTGCCTGGGTGGCTCAGTTGGTTAAGCGACTGCCTTCGGCACAGGTCATGATCATGGAGTCCCAGGATTGAGTCCTGCATTGGGTTCCCTGTTCTCCCTCTGACCTTCCCCCTTTCATGTTCTCTCTCTCTCTCTCATTCTCTCTCTCAAATAAATAAATAAAATCTTAAAAAAAAAAGAGCTGAGAACCAAGGAAACCTAAATGTAATATTATGCAAAAAAAAATATGATCTGTTGTGATTTCCTGACTTTCTAGTTAACCTCAGTAAGAAACATGGTTAGAAAACTTTAAGAAATGCAGAACCCTTAACTTGAAGTGTATTCTGTATTCATTTAACCCACTTAATATATACTATTTTATATATACTTATGATTCATTATCTCATTTGAGATTTTGAGGGTATATGTATATTCCAATTAGCTAAAGGTATTCTTTTTAGAAGCCTACATGCATATTACCCTCACTATTGGTTAAAGTATTTTAAGAAACAAATTCTAAAAACGGATAGGTATGGTTTTTGTTTATACATATGTATTGTTTTTAATAATAATAAGTATTAAGTTAACATACACAGTTCAATTTCTTATCTTTCTCTTCTCTTCCAGAGATTTAATTTTACAAGTTCTGTGCCTTTGTATTATCCACTTCACTTGGAGAACCATAAATCTTTGGTCTCACTGATTTCAGGGGCAATTCATCCTTGCTCCTCCTGTGCAGTCACTACTCTAGCTGCTGCCATCTTCAAGACTTTGATCTTTTGGTTCATTTATAACTCACAAACAGTTTCACATTTTAACCTAACTTGTAGCTTGGCCTTGGTAATTCTGCAATTAGGTGAATTAATAATCAGGTGACCACATATCCAGGGGTTTTGGGAACTCTCCCAGTTTATGCCTGTTGTTCCTACATAATTATTTATAGCTTCCCCTTTCATTCTCATAAGTGTCCTGGTTTGGATAATAAATTATATGGTCACGCATTAGTAAGTGTCTCAAAAGCAGAAACAGTATGCACTCTCTGATTATAGTGTGCCCAGAATTTCATAAACAAAGTTCTATACAAATGTAAGCTATTGTTATCATTTTCTATGCAATATCCTGGTATTAATTTTATCTGTAAAAAAACCAGAACAGATTGAAGGAGTTCCCTATCTCACATGCAGCAGAAGGGCTGAGATCTGCTCAAGAAATATAACATTCTAAGGTCTCAATTTCTTCATCTGTAAAATGAAGGGGCTGAATTAAATTATCTCTATGGTTCATTTCAACTGAAAAAGAGCCTGCCTTCCACATATTCCTGTTACCAACACAGCACATCTAAAACTGCATATTCTTTCCAGATTACCTGGTTCCCTCTAAATTGTCTGATTCATCTTAAACTTGACATTTAGCCTAAATTCCTACAGAGAGGAATCTTGACCACAAAACCATATTCCAAGAGCTCAAAAGTTTGAGACTTTGTATATTTTTGCCCTTCTCTCCCTTAAAACTCTAGACTTGTCTTTACTTTTGACATACTATACAACTCTGAGATCATTCAGATCCTACTTAGGGATGATCAGCCTTATTTTTGCCTCAACAATTTCTTCTCTTCCTATCACCCACTTAAAGGAATACACCACTTGTAGACTGGCATTTCTGCCAGGCCAGAAAAAAATTAAACAGGCTATTTACTCTCCATGTCAACTCCTATTTCCTTCTTCTTTGTTCCCCTCTTCTTTCTCATCACTATTTATTCTTCCCACATGGCATTCATGTCATTGGAGAAAGTAATTTGATGATTTAAGACTCACTAATGTGTGAAAGACTTCTATTTTCCTAGAAGTATTTATATTTTTAGAGAAGGTCAAAAGAGTAAAATGCTTAGTATAGAGAAATTGCTGATAGCACAAAGATTAAATTAGATTGCTGCCAGAGTTCCTTGCATATTATAGGCTGTCAGTAAATACTAGTTGATATGCACATGAGGTCATAAAAAGTGAAAGGAAGTTTTCCCAGGCAGAGGAAAGTGAATATTTCTCATGTAGAAATTCCGCCAGTTATGTCCAAATATCTCAAAATAACAAAAGAGCATGATGCATTCACTAGCAGTAATAAGTTCTGTGTAACTTTAACTTTAAGATGTGGGGAAAGGGAGGAAATGGCATTGGAAAACTCAAATGGGATCCAGAGGTGGAATCAACTTTCATGCCATGTTATGCCTCGAATTAAACCATTTAACAATTCTAGGAATATAAATTAGATGTAGATTTCTGATGTAGTAAAATCACTATGGCATCAGTCATGGGGTATACTAAAGGCAGGAAATAGTGGACCCAGGAATTCTTTTTAGACGCCTACAGCAGTTATCTAGGAACTATTAGGTTTTACTGGGACTTATAATAGACATCCATGTGGGGATAGCAATAGGGCTGGATTGAGAAATATTCCAAGTATAAACTCTATAGGATTTTATAAACAACAGATATTGGGAACAGGTAAAGGTGATAAGAAGGGCTGAGTATATATTGAATTTAAAAAAGGGAAACTACATGGGAGATGAAGCCATAAATAAGAAACACAGGAGGAAGTTGGGAAGAGAATTTGGATAATGAATTCAATTTTAAAGATACCAAGTTAGGTTTGAAGTGCCCAGATTATAGCTATAAATAGAATCTGACTCTCAGAATAGAAATCAAAGCCAGAGGAATCAGTTGCTGACATCATGAAATCACCCATGGAATATGTAGAGAAAGTGAAGAAGACCTGAAGATGGAGCACTAGAGAACACTGGAATTTAAGGGGGGTATCCCAAGGCCATATATGACAAGTCCATAATTAATATAATTTTCAGTGATGAAAAGATGAAAGCTTTTCCTCTGAAATCAGGAACAAGAAAAGGATGCCCACTCTCGTCGCTTTTGTTCTACATACTACAGGAAGTCCTAGCCAGAGCAAGAAAAAGAAATAAAGATACCTAAATCAGGAAGGAAGAAGTAAAACTGTCTACATTTGCAGATGACATGATATCATATATAGAAAACCTTAACGATACTACCAAAAAACTGTTAGAACCAATAAATAGACTCAGTAAAGTTGCAAGATACAAAATCAATGTAGAACAAAGAGTTGAATTTCTACACACTAACAACTATCAGAAAAAGAAATTAAGAAAACAGTCTCATTTACAGCAGCATCATAAATATAAAATACTAGGAATAAATTTAACCAAGGAGGTGAAAGACTTTTACACTGAAAACTGTAAGACATTGATGAAAGAAATCAAAGAAGACACAAATAAACAGAAAGATATTCTGTGCTCATGGACTAGAAGAATTAATATTTCTAAAATGTCTACACTACCCATATTAATATAAACAAACAATTAAACACATAAGTAAATGGAGGGAGGGGAGAGAATAGACAAATCTCCTGTATAGATTTCCAAATAATTTATGTAGATAATCAATCCTCAAAGAGGTAGAGTTTAATCACCTATTTCTTAACTGTAAAATGCACACAGCAACTTTCTTTAAAAGAATACAGAATGGAATAAGGGTAAGGGGAATAAAGAACAAGAGTGGAGAAACCTGACTGTTTAAATATTACCTCAAGCCAGGAGGTCAAAGTTAACATTAAGAGTGATAAGTCATGCTGCTAATAAATACTTTTTTTTAATCTTTGTAAGACTTATTTATTTATTTGAGAGAGAGAGCGCACATGTGCAGATATGGGTGCGGGTGCAAGGAGGGTGAAGGGGGAGGGGCAGAGGAAGAGAGTCAAGCAGACTCCCCACTGAGCTCAGAGACCAGGCAGGGCTTTGCCTCACAACCCTGAGATCATGACCTGAGCTGAAACCAAGAATCAGACACTCAACAGACTGAGCCACCCAGGTGCCCCCTACATACTCTTGATATATGATGAGAATGACACTTTTGTGGTCATCTTACCCAAACCCATAATCCCAGTCCAATCATTAGAAAATTTCAGGCAAACACAAACTGAAAAAAATTCTAGAAAATACTTGATCAGTACTCCTCAAAACTGTCAAGGTCATCAAAAACAGAGAAAGCCTAAGACACTGCCAGTCCGAGGCCAAAATCAAAAAGGAGCCCAAGGAGACATGGAAGATGAAATGTAAGGCAGTATACTGGATGAGATTCCGGAACAAAAAAACAAAACAAAACAAAACAAAACGACATTAGGTAAAAACAAAGGAAAATAAGTAAAAATAGGCTTTAATTAACAACAATTGTGTCAAAATTGTTTCATTAATTGTGACAAACGTACTATACTAATGAAATATGTTAATAATAGGGGCAAATGGGTGGTGGGGGAGGAGGTATATGAGAACTCTATACTTTCTGTAAATTCAAGAGTGTCCTAAAATAAAAAAGGTTAAAAAAATTCTAGAATTCTGCCTGACATATATAGTAGGTACAAAATTATTGGAAACTGTATTATCATTAATGGTGATATCCGTTATGGGAAACACAGTAAAGGAAAATAAGTATCTTCACTGCTCTGCTCACCAAATTCATACATCACACAGACATCCTTACTTCATCTATTAGTAATGTCAGCTGCAGTAGGTATATTTATTCATCACAATGATTCCCATTTATTGAGCCCTTCTTAGAGGCTGAATATATGAACTATCTTATTCAATACTCAAAAATCCTTTTGAGATTTGTACTATTATTATCTCAACTTTACAGATGAGGAATAGTAAACTTGGAGAGTCTAACAAAAACGTAAAGAGGCTAAGTAATATGCTTAAAGCCTACAGCTAAGAAGTGAACAATTTTGAGCCCCAGCAGTTTGTTGCCAGCACCTATACTCTTTAATCGGTCTGCTAAACTGTGTCCTATACACGTGGATATGCCTGCCTCCACCATACACATGCATCCTGCATTATTCATGCTCCTCCCTCTTTATACTACTGTCAGGACCAACGTGCTTTTCCGACCACTTCTTTTCTATCTGCAAATATACAAATAAACTCAGGACAGAATACATCCCAAACACTGGGCCTTGCCCAAGCCCTTAGTGCTGTGACTCATGTCCATTTCCTATTACTAAATCTATTACAAGGTAATATTTAAATTTGATGGAGTTCACAATTCTTTTTTTCCTTTCAGGAATATACTGAAAGCAACAGCCTTCCTTGTAGAAGGAAGATAATTCAGAAGGCAGCACCACTATACCCAGCCTCTTTTCCATACCTTCATTGCCTGCAATCATTGTTCTAACTCACTAAAACAAATAGGCTAAAGAGAGAAAGAAGTATGTCCTTTAGAAAGGCAAGTTTATAGTCAAGCTTACTTTCTGTCTTCATGTTAAAATGAGAACACGGGTTACAGAGGCGAGGATATTCTGCTCATGTGCAACAACTGTAAACCTTCCAGCTTTTCACAAATCTAAAGCAATTCTGTTTTCTAGGCCATAAGCCAGCCCATGCCATCCTGACTCACTCAGCTGCCCTTGTGCTGTAGCTGGAGTGTGACTGTTCCATAACTGGGGTACTGAGTGCTTTTGATTCGGCCTGTAGCATAAATAGCGCAAAGAAAAAGATCTTTCTGAGAGAAAATCTTGAAAGCCAAGGAATGGTAACCTTTTCTCACACTGAGAGAAAAGGCTGGGGTGGGGGGGGAGTGGTAAAACAGCAAACAAACCGAAGTCCTTCCTCGGGCTTTCCTGTCTTCAAAGGGATTCAGGCCCACAAGAATTCCTTTCCAGGCACCACCTGACAATGTTAACATCACCCAACCAGCTCCTCATACCATTATACCATTAGGTTCTTAGTCTACTTCCCTAGTAGTCAGCAAATATTCTAACCTAGAACCTCTTTCCTCCTAATCCCAATCAACTACAAGAAACCTTGAAAGCCTTTGCGTATTCTCTTGGATTACTCCTCATTTAACAAGGGACAGGCTTGGAGAAAGAAGCCTCTGTCTGATTGACAGGAAGTAGGGCACACAGGCAACAGTCACATTTCCACACTGCCACATTTTCCTCCCCTCACTTCCCTATTAGCCTAAAATGTTCTCATCACTTCTCTATTAGCATTCCTTCGCTAGTAAGGAACATAATCACACAGGCACCTCTATTAGTTTGTACTTCACTCTCCACTCTGCTTCTTCTGACAACATTTTGCTTTCCTGATATACCACTAAATACCCTCAGTCTTGAAGTACAGCGCAGGGTAAACATGCAGCCTGCATGTGTCACTAGACTGTAAATCCGCTAATAGAAAGAATTTGTGTCCTCCTCCCCACAGGGTCTTGCATCTTGCTCAAAAGGGCTCATTGAACCAAAAATTTGCAAGGCTTTTATAAGCCTTTTTCATCAAATGTGCCCATAAATTCTTGAAAAATCAGACTTTGGAAACACCTCTTCAGAGTATGCCACTCCCTTCTTCCCACCTAGCAACAAATGCATAAACACACATACACACAATCTTTCTCTCTCTCTCTCTCTCTCTCACTTTGTAGATTAAGCAGAATCATCAACCAATTAATAAATATTTCATGAGATATACTAAGACCCCAGCCTTGTTGCTCATTGATATGTATTATTTTTCTGATACAGATATATTTAAAGAATGAAAAAAGCAAGAAGAAAAACATCAAGTAGCCAAGAAAACAAAACCTACTATTTTAGACTTGGAATTCCAATATGTAATCTTAATATTGTCTTCCTATAAGAATACATGATTAAATAAATACTCTAACCAGGTTCCCAATGAAATCCATCCTACAAAGGTAGTCTTTATAAAATATTTATTAAACACCCACTATGAACCACATAGTATTCTAGGAGTTGGGGGATAAAAACTTGTACCTTGGGAGTTCATATTCTGTAATATATGGAAACACAATAAACAAATAATATAGACATGTAAGAGGTCAGGTAGAGATCAGTGTATAAAGGAACATATCGCAGGTCAGGGGATAGAAGGAGCATATCTATCTGCCAGGGAAGGGTTGTTCAGGTGGTGTTGTTGTAGTTGTTGTAGTCATCCTAGAGAAACTTGTTATTAAATTGAAATTTCTTTCAATACATACCTTCTCCAACCTTCATCTGCTGTAGGCAGGAACAGAGAAACCCTACCCCCTCCATTTGGGGGAATTCCATGTATAAAGCCTGAGATAGTGAGGATAAAATATAAAAATACGATGTACAAAGGAAAAGAAAGTATCTGCTGTTACCTTAACAGTTGGATGCCCCCATCCCCAGGCCTCTTTGGCTCCTTTAGAAAAAGCCCCTGGGAATCCATTTGAGTGGAGACCAAGCTCTTCCTCTAGAGGGGCACTCAAACCCCAACATGGACTAGGAAGCTCTAACATTAAATTACTGAGGAATAAAGAAAATGAATAGCACCTCAGATCCTAGCAGGGTGAGGGGATTTGCCCCTCCACTACCCTGTGGTCAGCAGGCAGCTTGAATGAAGTAAAAGCTGAATCATATATGTGGGAAGGACCTTTTAGGTGGAATAAAGGGCAAATACAGAATCCCTTAGATGTCTAGGACACTGAAGCAAGAGCAATGGAGCCAGCCTGGCTGGAAAGGAAAAAAGAAAAGAGAGAAATGGGAAGCAGATGGCCTAGGCCTTGCATAGTGAATGATCCTTTAGAAACTTGCATTAATATTATCTCTCTGCAAAAGGGAAAAGCTCTAAATAAATTAAAATGGAGAGAGGAAGAGAGCCAAGAAGAAAGAGAAAGAAAAAAATCCTAAAACGACAGGTAGCTTTGCCCCTTTGTTGTTAATGGGTATGCTCATTTCATCTCAGGGAGAAACTTGCTAAAGTTTCTCTGATCATCTCTCTTATAATTCCCCTTCTTTCTCACCCTACTGTCACTGTCTTCTGATTCTCCTCATCTATGGCCAGAATTATTTACCATTCCTCCTCCTGACTGGTTTCCCTCTCCATTCTAGCCCCCTTCAACACAACCACATTGCTGTCACGGCAATCTTTCTAAAATCCACATCTTACCATGTTTCTCTCACTTTTTCAGAGACTTCCTTTTAATTTTCCTTCCCTAACCCAAGTATCCCACACTCTATACCAAACTGTAGTCCCCATTCTAGATTTAGTGGTTACTCCCGAACACACTAGGCACTTTCACAATTTTGCCCATACTTCACCTGGAATGCTCCTCCCGATATCTCTTACTCATTCCATCCAAACAACTCAAATCCTCTAACCTCTATTAATTTCAAGAACATCCCCATGTGTATTCTACCCAATGGGAGAATTCATCTTTTTCTCCCATGTGCTTGCATGACACTTTGTTTATGTCACTATTGTAGCCTTTATCATAACTTTATTCTATTGTGCTTACATTCTTCCTTGCTACAATGTTAGTTCTTTGTCAGAAACACTACTCTTCATTTTTATATGCCAAATATTTAGCAGAGTAACATATATAAAAAGATGCTTAATAAATATTTATTGAATTAAAAAGCAAAAGAAAATAGGAAATGAGTTGAAAATGGGGAGTCTCAAAGAAGAATCAGAAAACAGGGGAAATCAAAGATGGTAAAGAGATTTGCAAAGTCAGCAGAAAGAAAAAAATTACAAAATATTAAAGCCAGAACAAAATTTTGTAATATTTTCTAATGATTAAATTTAACAAATGATAGAATTGGGATTCAGAACACTCAAGCAGGAAATAATTAGAAGAACCTGAATTCAAGTTTCAATGTTTGGTCCATCGTTCTTGAGAACAGCACAAACCACAGGTAGTACCTATAGATCACCCTGCTCACCTGTACACTCTCTGCTCACCTGTGCCTCTCTGATGTGGAAAAAGGTTGGAGCAATTTTAATGCACCAACAAATTCATTTCAAATGTTCTAATTTTCCTCTTGTTTAATTTCTTTTTCATTTGACAACTTTACTCCCCTACATGTACCTTATTAAATATATATTATTTTATCACTTCACAGTCTATGAAGCATTAAACTATCATTTCACCAGATTCTCATAGCACTCTTTTGAGTCTTTGGTTTCAATCAGATAGTTTTCCCTTCCTCTACCTCCTATTCCACTACCTCCTATAACTATGAAAGTCCACTTAAAGTATCAAATAGGCAGAAGATGAGACCACCACAAGACCACCTGTGTTTCTATGGTTTAATACAGATGCACTGATGTACCTCATAGGCACAGGGTTCTGATGCTGGCCCTGCCAACCTTAAGCTGAGTGTCACTTCACCTTCTGTGCCTCTGTTTATGCATCTGGAAATCAAAAAGGCTTGACCAAATCAGTGCTTTCCAACCCTGGCTGGGTATCAAAACCATCTAGAGGCTTTAATAAATCTAATTGTCTAGATCCTTATCCCAGAACTTTTCAGGGGATGAGGACCAGAGATCTACATTGTAAAAGCTCTCTGATGAGTGGTAGGGTCTGGTGATTCTGATGAGTGATCAGGTCTGGAAATCTCTAAACCATTGATGTCTCAAGTCCCTTTTGGCTCTAAACCTATGAATAAACCATGTTTCTCGAGGGCATGTATTGCATGGAGCACTGGGTGTGGTGCATGAACAATGAATCTTGGATCACTGAAAAAATAAAATAAAATAAGATTTTAAAAAAGAAAGGAAAAGATTGAGTAATTAAGGTAAAAAAAAGTTTCTCTTTTGTGTCCATTGCTATGTGTGCAAGTCAGTTTTAGACCCAGATATTGGGTTCCTCCCTACAGCCTGGAAAAAACGGACTTGAGATGGTAAGACTAGTCAGACCTCGGAACTAATGGCTTAGTTTATATTCTGAAGCAACAGGACTACATGAGAGCATGGCCTTTTCTTTATTTCCCAACAGCAGGCTTCTTACATGAAAGAACTCACATATTTTCCAGAAGAGTCTATCTGTTCTCAGAAGTGTACAGGTTTATTATTATTATTGTCATCTGCTAACTTTTCCTGTTGAACACCAAAATCCATCTAAAATACTGAAGAAAACCAGTATCTTATGTCTTATTTAACAAAATACACTAAATACACTAAAAAATAGAGTTTTTTTCAACAAGTTACTGATGCTCAGATGATGCTAGGAAGGAAACAACAAAGACCAAGAGAGACACCTCCCCTTTACAAATTAAGAACCTTTAGTTTTTATCTTATTTTCCTTTGTTTGATTTTCTTTTTAGTTTAAATAGTGATTTTCAGCTGTTGGAAAGTTAAAATAATAATCTAATATAAAAAGAGCATTGTATAAACCACAAAACTAATTTATTGGTTAATATAGCAAGGGGTAAGAAATTCTAGAAATTTAAAACTTTTAAGATGACTAGAGGTTGAATAAATACAATTAATGAATTCTAATAATCTTTTCTTTCTTCCTTTAAATCACTGATTAGGCAGTATAGGATCAAGTGAAAGACAAAACCTTAAGGTCTTTCACTGGAGAGCGCCCTCCAGATTCACATTGCCCATCACCTTCTGGGCTAATGAGTGATTTAACCAACCATACAAGTCCACCGTTACTTGATCCAAACTGTTGTTCTTTATCTTGTTCACAACAATATCACGAAAAGCAGCCATATATCTTTCTGAATTCATGATATTAAATATTCATTTATTTGTTTAACAAGAATTTATTGGATACTAACTATGAGTTAGGCACATAAAAAAATAACTAAATCTGCCTGTTGCCTGTTTGGAACATTCTAGATGAGAAAGCACATAAATTTTTTTGCCAGTGCAGTTAGTGGAAAAAAAAATTTCAGGGTTTCAGGGATAGCTTCATGGTGAAAGAAATATTTGAACAAAGTTTTGAAAAATAAGTAGAGTTTGCCGCAAAGAAGGAAAGAGCTTTCAAGCAGAGAATGCATGGAGTAAAAAAGTACTTCATGATAGATTCGGGGAACTCTAAGTTGTTTGGTATAGTATGGGGATGGGGTGCTTTTGAAGGCGTGGTGGGAAACATACTTGGAGAGGTAACAGGAGTCAGGTGATGGCTAAAATAGCTGAGCAGCATTTCTACCATAGATCTTTCTGTGTTACACTTATGATCCTTCTTTTTCTATACAGCCTCTTTCCAAGAATCAGTTTAAAACCTCTAAAACATTAACAAATCCACTGAAAACAGGTTTTTTTTTTTTTAATTTAAAGTAAAAATACTTTATCACTTGCCATTCCCGAGTATTCTGGTCAAACACCACATTCCGGTCCAGAAAACCAAATCTTTCTTTATTGGTCTCTCAGGGTCTAATCCCCATGTCGACTTGTTTCTGATTCCACCTACCTTCCCTATTTCTCTGCACACATTTTTTATTTTTCTACAAAGAATCTCAAAGTCAATTAAGATAACCTTTTAGATTTCTTATTGACTGCACTAATATTCATTCTCAACAGAATCAGTGTCAAGTAGGCAGTCTTTGGTAGATTTGATAAATGTCAAGTTTGGGACATATATTTAATTACAGTTGTGTTTCAGTGTTCTTGGTTCAGACTTAGAAAACAAACCGAGTAAGGAACGTTCTTTAGTTCAGTTGATCATATATCTCTTAGGCTCCTGGCGGTTCAAACCTCAAAGCCCTCATATAGGTACAACCAGTATTTGGTTGTAGTTTATATAAACATCATTTTAGAAATGCTAAATGTTTTGTTTTATAAAACAAAAATTACAGTGTAACACTAATTTTCCATTCAAAGTTTCAACACATACAGATACAGTTTGGTCCTGAAAGAATTTTCCAGCTCTGCTGCTATCAGGAAGACAAACACTGGCAGGCCCAAGGATGAAAGCATGTTCGCTTCCTTACCCTCATATATGCTCAGCTAAAAATGTCCACGGCTCTTCTGTTCCAAATTAAAAACATATGAAAGAACTGAGGCTGAACACTTGTCTCACATAGAATGGCTTGAGAAAGTTTTATGTTCTTTTTTTTCTATGATTTCATTTATTTACTGAGAGAGAGAGAAAGAGAGAGCATGAGCCCTGGGGAGGAGCAGAGGAAGAGGGAGAAAGCCGACTCCCCACTGAGCAGGGAGCCCAAGCTGCTCTCCATCCCAGGATCCTGGATCATGACCTAAGTTGAAGGCAGACGCTTAACTGACTGAACCACCCAGGTGCCCAGAGAAAGTTTTATGTTCTAAAACCCTTCAAGTTTGCTTATGCCACTTTTCATGCATCAGGAAAACTGAGCAAGCCTGTCTAGCAGGGCAGTGATGATAAGTGTGAATTTACATTGTCGCTGACCTTGGTTTTATCTGGCTTGCTACCTTCTTTGATCGTCTATTTGCATATGTTTTTCAATAACCCTCTTCTGATGGGGCACCTAAAAGCTTTTAGCTGAGGATATCTATAAAATTCAAATGTACCATTTTCAATAATATTTCAATTTAAAAAATAAACCCTCTAGATACAGGAGTTCTGGAATTTTTTATTTGAAAATAAGCAAATGTCTTGTTTGTTTCCTAGCACCCTCTGTCTCATAACACTTCCCTACTGCCAATAGAAAATGATCACATCAGAACCATATTCATCTATCCTCAAATAACAGACATTGGCAGACACACTACATTCTGAGACTGTTTGTCAGCCTTTGGCTGGTAGAGTGTAAATTCTGATTCATACTGGCTGCTCCAGAGATAAGACAACTCTACAATCACTGGAATGGACTCTGATTTCTCTCATATAGATAGACAGAGAAATGGTAGAGAATGGTAGGGCAAAAGTGAAAAAAAAATAGTTTAAAATTCAGTGGAAAAAAAGAAACACACACACACACACACGCAAGGTATATGTATATATGTCTTCTCCATATACTCAAACTACCTTAAAGTATCCAGATTTTACTAGTTCAGAATGAGGTCACAGTGTAATGTAGATTCCATAGGTCCTACATGACTAATGAGTTTGACTATTTTTAATAAGACCTTGAAAACCCATTTGTGGAATCTATTCCAATAAATATGACATATTTAGAGGTAGGAATAAAAATACAATTAAACTTTATAGCTCATGTTGCCTTAAATTTACATAGTTTCAAATTCTTTTGCTAGTTGCTTTTTCAGTTAGAGTGCTTCTTTTTATCATGACTTGTTCTTAACATTGTAATTCATATTTGGACAAATGAAGAGAATGCATGCTAGATTGCTTGCTCTCTGGACAGCAGTGATCATGTGTCAATCAGTTTAGTATTTGAGGTACAGCACAATCTACTAGCAAAATCATTCTACTTCATCTATCAAATATATTCATATCTTCCTCTTTATATTAGACCCTCAATACTTCATATGCCCTCTATTTTGCCATTATCTTCTTTTTTAATTAACATATAATGTATTATTTGTTTCAGGGGTACGGCTCTGTAAATCATCAGTCTTACACAATTCACAGCACCATAGCACATACCCTCTCCAATGTCCATCACCCAGCCACCCCTCTCTCCCACCCCTCTCCACTCCAGCAACTCTCAGTTTGTTTCCTGAGATTAAGAGTCTCTTATGGTTTGTATCCCTCTCTGGTTTCATTCTGTTTCATTTTTTTCCTCTCTTCCCCCATGATCTTCTTTAGGAACTTGCTTAAAAAAGAAAGTAGTGGGCGCCTGGGTGGCTCAGTGGGTTAAAGCCGCTGCCTTCGGCTCAGGTCATGATCCCAGGGTCCTGGNATTTTTTTCCTCTCTTCCCCCATGATCTTCTTTAGGAACTTGCTTAAAAAAGAAAGTAGATGGTTATTCAAAAGTAATAGTTTCAAAGGTATTACATGAAAGGCTACTGCCGTCTATAATGAGACTATACTTAGAGATCCTAGAATCACTATGTTTTCTCTACTGGTGTCTCATCTTAGTCTGTGTCACAATCTGTTCCCATGATCTTTCACTAGCCATTTGGGTGATGGTTAGGTCAAGATCTTAGCCTACTCTAAAAAATTGCCTTGTTCTAAATCCATACAGAGGGTTAAACTTTCATCATTTTTGCCATTGCCAGTTAGTATAACATAGTCACCTCCTTCCAGTACTCCAGGCCCTTGCCTGTTTGAATTTGGATCATTCTTCACTCACTCTGCAACTGTCTCCTTGCTATTAATTCCTGGAGCTTTATGAGAAAGGCCATTTCCTATGCAACCCTACAGTGTCCTTTGCTGGCAACCAAAACATTCTGAAGTGATTTTATTTTCTCCTCCTTCCCTGAAATTAACTCTATCTGAATTCTAGATGCAGAAATCAAACCCCACTTTTGTTCTTTCCCTAGGTGATTACCTTTTGCACATTTTGACTCTTTTATATGACTAGATAGTTTCCCTAAAAAGTTCCTGTAGCTGATCAATTATACTTGTAGATATGTCAAATTTTCTCATCTATTTTTTCTGGGTGTGCTTCTTTAGTAGCCATGTATTCAGGACTATTCTATTTATCTCATTCCATGACTACTTTTTCCTTCTCTTACATTATAGCTTCCCCTAATGCCCCTTAAGAATAGTAAGTTCCCTCCCAAGGAACTGACTTACTCCCCACTGTGGACTGAATTCATATAGTAAAGCCTAACCTCCAATGTGATGGTAGGGCCTTTGAAAGATAATTAGGTTTGAAAAAATGTTTTATGATTGATTGGTTGATTTTTTAAATTTATTTTAGAGGGGGCAGAGGGGCAAAGGAAGAGAATCTCAAGCAGACTCTGCCCAGGTGCCCCAAGAGAGATAACTATGTTTAAATGAAGTTAAGGTGATTGGGCCTCCATGATAGGATTAGTGTCCTTATAAGAGGAAGAGACCTAAACTCACTTTTCTTCTGAGCGAGCATAGAGAAGAAGGCATATAACTACAAAAGGAGATGGCAGCAGCCTACAATGCAGTAAAGGAGGCCTCAGAATGAAACCTACTTTGCTGGCACCTTGATCTTGGACTTCACAACTTCCAGAACTGTGGGAAATAAACTTCTGTTTAAAGCACCCAGTCTATGGTACTGTGATGGCTCCCTGAACAAAGACACTCCATCAAACCTCCATTAAGAAAACCTTCCTCTGCCTCGTCACCATCGAACATCTAGAGGGGTGAGTCTCTTTGCTCAGGGATCTGTGTTTATCAGGAGGGGAACAAAGGATAGAAGGCTACCCAACATCACCTCATCACCTCTAGCACCTTTTGCTAGACATTCTATTTGAGTAGTATTCTTTGCTTTAAGGTATAAATCTTCCCATGGGAAGGCATGTGGTCTTTCATCATCCCCATCATTCTGCTTTCCACCAATCCAACACTTTAGAGGCCAGTTGCAGGCTCATCTTCTCCAAGAATTATTCCCTAATGGTTCCTTACATTTTAATGATTCCACTTTCTAAACTTCTCTGGTATTATTGTCTATATGAAATAATTTAAAATTTCACACACTGATACATACTTTTTCCTCCTGGAACTTACCAGCAGTCCCATGTTCCCTTTTATAAATATGCTCTCAATATTCATTTTATTTTTTACTTTTGCACTGAAGTATTACTCTTGGCCAGGTGGTAATTTACCATGACAGTCTCTGTTATAGTCTTCATCTTTATACCATGCATACACACCTATATTCATACAATCTGTATCTGGCCACTTCTTCATACCAAAGATGTTTTAGAGTCTGGGCATTTCTTTTCTTTCCTCAGCACCTTGGTGACCTCAGCAAGTTTAGGGATTTTTATATCATTCCTTTAGGCTATTGATTTTGTTTTTATATGGCTTTTCTTTGAGAAAAACTACAGTAGGATCAGTCTGGACTTCCCAGGGGCCTTTAATAGGTCCCTGATTACCTAAGATATTTTTTTCTCTTTTTATTTTTGAAGTAATGAGAATGTGGGAACAAAAAATAGCAAGGGTTCTCTGGAGTTCATTGTGTCTACTCAGAAGTAAGAAAACAAAGAAAGGAAGAATCAGTGAGCCAAATACCTCTGGCACCATTGTCCATATGCCCTTTCTAGAGCTGGTTCAGTGGATAAACCATCAGTCACTATTCCCAGACCTATTATTCTAAAAATTTAAATGCTTCCCTTGAACACATGGGTTTGGGTTTACCTGAGAAGACATATGTGAGTGTGTTGAATTTTCAGTAAACTTTTATTGGCTTTAGGAAGACTGGATGAGAAACCATCAGTTGTTTTAATTTTCAATATTTAATTTGTTTTATATAATCATCTAACTATCCTCCAACCTAGTAAGAGGGGGACAAGGAGGAAGAGCTTCTCCTCTTCAATTTTAAAGCCCTGCATGTGCCAAATCACAATAAGATACACACATAAATCACAACAGATATCCATAAAATCTTCATTTGTTAAATAACTTTCCATGCATGCAAGGAGAGGGTCATGCTAATCAGAAAGAGCACACTCTTGTATAAAACCAGTAAGTACCTATTATCAGGTTTGGGAAGTCTCAGTCAACAAGTATGCACTGAGGGGCACCTGGATGGCTCAAGTGGTTAAGCGTCTAGCTCTTGGTTTCGGCTCAGGCCATGATCTCATGGGTCATGGGACATGGCCCTACATTGGGCTCCGTGCTCAGTGGAGTCTGCTTGTATCCCTCCTTCTCTGTCCCTCCCCAACTCACGTTCATGGTCTCTCTCTTTCTCCCTTTCTTGCTCTCCCTAAAATAAATAAATAAATATATATTTTTTAAAAGTGTGCACTGAATACTCAGCCATTCATTTCCCAAGTGTCTACTTTACTAAATACATGTGTAACCATATGTGAGTTACTATGAGTTATAAAAAATATATGAGGTATGAACCTTATCCTCAGAATCATTATAAAGAAGCTTTACAATCTCACAGAGGGGCAAGACATACCCAAGATGCACTATAAGGAAGTAATGTCTGATGAAGTCAGTAACAAGGGTAAAAAATGCAGGGCAGGAACAAGGTATCTTAGCATGTTCTATAATGTCCTCCTGGTTCTGAATTATGCAAAGCTAAGGAGAGTAACTGAAACATGGTAAACCAAAGGATGAATTATATTTAGCTTTGGAATGCATATAGTAGAGGATTACCTTTCCTGCTTCTCTTTGCCTTTGGTAAACTCAAGATTGCACTCCCAAAATTTGTATCAGTTTATCATGGAGGGAGGTTATAAAAAGTATCAAGTATCTGATGGAAGCTGATTGGGAATTAGACATTAGCAGATGATTTGCTATTCATAGTCTTCATTTTTAGGATACTTTACAAATTCACATGCATTATTTGTCCTCTTGGCAATCCTTCAAGGTAATAATATAGGTATTATAGAATTTTATAGATCAAGAAAATAAAAGGTCAAGAGATTATCTGACTTGTCCAAGAATCTGAATGTATCTGTTAGAGTCCTGAAAGGAAACATTACATATCTAAAGGGTCTGACCAAAAATAATTTATTGAAGGGTAGGAGTAAGGGGCCAAAAAGGAATAGTAAAGCACACAGAGACTAAAAGACATGAATAACCCAGGCCTGGAAAAGAGAGGACAATCTTGTCAGGGCCTGGTGAACAGCTGGCACTGTAAAGAGGGGCTGTCTGACAGAATGATGGACATAGATACCTCTAGAACTGTGGCAAAGCAAAGTAAAGCCAAAGAAGAAATACCATGATCCTTTTCCCTTCTCATTCTCCCATCCCCTGCCATGCCTCCCATCTATCAAAATAAACCAAAGCTAGAAAGCAAAGATCTCAGATCCCAGATGATGTAACCAAAAGAAGTCAGCTTCCCAGGGACAGAGGGGGGTGCAGTGGATCTGGAGGAGGTAAAGAGGAGCAGCATACCAGGTAAAAAACACCTAGTTTCATGTCTACAAATCCAAAGTTTTTCTTCTTTAGTTACTACTCAGATACACCCCAGATAGAAAATGAAGAATTAACTATAATTATTTTCTAAAATTAGAAAAGAGTCTTATGATGGCTTACGGCTGCTCTGGAATCCTTTTCCTTCGGATGAGAGCCATACTTTGTATATCTGCCCTCTTTCCTACATAAGCACATCTTCATCTCTTCAAAAAAGATACAACCCCTAGAGGGCACATTGTTGCATTTCAGTATAATGCTAAGCTTGACAGAGTCCTATCTGAAAAACAATGAAGACGAAATTTAGGAAAAAAATAATAAAGACTGGTAGGTGCTGTGTATAATGAACACCAGGACATGCAGTCTTATAGTGGTATAAATTTCCTCTGGGAAAGATGCAAAATGAAATGTGGCAGAATGGGGTAGTAACCCAGCCTATTTCATATACTATTGGAGAGAAATAATATTTTTTTAACACTGCAGAAACAGATTTGGAACCCAACACTTTGAGCCCTTTTGGCATCCACAGCATAATTTTATTCTGTTAACCTTTTATTAAATGTCTATTTATCTCTTCCACTCTGGTCTCAAGGTATCTGAAAATCCCTTAAGATAAGCACAGGCCTTTTAAGTATTAGAACAACAATATGGTGTAAGTAAGTAGGTAGATAAATAAGTAAATGAAAAATAAATAAATCCCTGAGACTCTCTATCGCCTTAGTATGAATTCAGTTTACCAAACTACTTTCCTCCTTTGATTACAGAACTTGAAACTACAGAAGGAAAATGCATGGAAAGCTTTTAATAATTAAAAAACAAGTAATTAAAATACACTCAGCCTTTGGGAAAAAACGTGTAAAAAAGAAACTCCAAAAGTGAGGAAAGGGTTGCATTTGTAGGCTGTGGGAGATGGTCAGGTGAAGCTGCTGAAGTCAAACTATCATGCTTATTTGCTTAGTGCATGCCCTATGCTGAGCCACTCATTATCCGGGTAGAGCCCCTTCTGATGGCTCTCACCCAGCAGGCTACCACTTACCACTGTAATGAAAGCTAAGCAAAGTGTCACCAAGTGTCTCACCTTCCCCATAGAGCATTTTGGCTTTTATTTCTTAAGGGAATTAATCCAGTTTTGTTAAGAAAGATTTCCTCTATGCTTAAACTAACTACATTTCCTTCCACTGCTTTAAACCAAGGCTCAGGCTTATCTACCCTCATTTCCGAACGTTTGTTTTCATTTTCCCCAGAACAATGAGGATGACAGTGATTTCTGGTTAAAGGGCGGAACACCTGAGTGACAAATTAATCTTTCATTAAAAACAAAATTTAAAGAAAGACTATCAAGAGGATACAGTAAAGATAATTAAGTAATTAAATAATTAAAACTGTTCAATTTCATGAGGACTCCAACACAATAAGATTGGCCTTTTGTGACCTGTTTGCCAATTAGGGCAAGGTGTTGGCTCCTGGAATAGAAGGATGTGGTCAATATCCTTGCAACTAATTTGTTTTTATGTAGACCAGAGAGAGTATTCACACAGGGTATTCAACCATAGCTGAGGGCTTTTTTCTTAACTTTTTCTTCTGCTTTAGTTAGATTTCACTGTGTACGTAATACAACACTGTCTATTATTAACATAGACATCATTCTGATTAAGCTCCTGAGCCAAGTATTTTAACCCAGGGAACATCTCTATGAAACAATTTTATATATAAATGTGTATAACATATAATATATATTCAATTATAATTGAACATAACAATATATAATTGAATATGTACATATTTTAATTTGTTTAATAATATTTCATTGAAGTAAATATTTAATTTAATATTTAATTGAAATAATATTTAACTGAAATAACATTTAATTGAAATATTTAAGAATATTTAATTAAATAATACTTAATTGAAGTATATTTGTAGTATATATTAGTTTCAGGTATACAACATAATGATCTAACAATTTTATTCCTTACAGAATGCTCACTACAATAAGTGTAGTTTCCATTTGTCACCTTAAAAGTTATATTATTGACTATATTCCCTATGCTATACTTTTCATCCTCATGATTTATTTATTTTATAACTGGAAGTTTGTACCTCTTAACGTCCGTCATCTATTTTGCCCTATTTTGTGTCATTATATATTTTAATTAAACATTACCTAATTTGGTATAGCCCAATTTATCCTACTGGATAAATCTTCTTGTTTGTTTTTCAATTTCACTGTCAGTTGACTAACTGCAGGTGCCAGTTATTGTGTTAGGTAAGGTCTCTTGCATTATCTCCTAAATTCATCACAACAGTCCTAAATAGGTGATATCATCTACAGGAGACCTTGCTATGTCATGTGGGGGGGAGTGGGGTCAGTATTATTAAGATGTGGGCCCTGTTCTGCACAAATACAACTAAATTCAATTCGATTATTTTTAAATCCAAACCTTAGCATCATTAAAAAATGTCTTTGCAAGTTTCTTAACCAACTAGTCACAGCTTTACTTTTGTAACTCTCTTGACTCTATTTCTGAAAGCCTGTGTTATCTATCAGTATATGGTAAGCAAATCCATTACAGAGCACACATACTGCTGATGAAAATCTTTTAAAATGCTGCATGGTCTTGGTTCCAAAGACTTAAAAGCACTAGATGATTTGGCCCAAATTCATCATCTGTAATTAAAACAATTCAATATATATAGCCCACTGAATACCTAGACTTTTATGTCACTTTTACATATAAAGACCTTTTTAACTTTAATGTGTCAGTGTGCTCCATTTACTTCAGAAAGTGGAAGATGTATCAGTATTCTGCTATTATTTATAAAGCAAGTTCAAAGGCTATAAATGAGCTATAAATACCTAGGATATTTGAAGGTTAATAGGAGAGGGATTCTCAAGTGCATTTTACAAGCAAAAATAGTGAATGACAAGTATGAACTTACAGAGATA
Source organism: Ailurus styani (assembly GCA_002007465.1). NCBI lineage: Eukaryota > Metazoa > Chordata > Mammalia > Carnivora > Ailuridae > Ailurus > Ailurus styani. The sequence continues at coordinate 3,261,235 of LNAC01000007.1, forward strand.
TATAATGCTAATGTATTCATGGCTGTAGGTGAAATTAATTGGAATAGGCTAAACCTCATTGCAGTGGTACCATTACCAGAATTCTCCTCAAGATTTTATAATCTGCCTCCAACCCTCATTCTACAGGGATCAGATCAAACCAGCCACATTTTGACTCAGTGCCATTGCTGAGTAATTGGGATAACTTACCTGGTTATCTTCTGATATCTAGACTGTTATTATCTGGACCTCAGTCATCTTTTATTTAAATTAGAGGAGTTTCTGTTTGAGTATTCAGAAAGTTTAAGAAAACTCATTCAGGCTAGGTTCTCATACTGAAAAGAATATTGCCCTTTTTTCTTTTTAACTATTTTCCCCCCACCCCAAAAAAAGACTCTCTAGACAATGAAGGTTTCTGCCTACTCTTCAGATTGATACTTTATTTCTTTGTAGATTGGGCAGGTCTCCATGAAACCTTTTAAATGAAGTGTGTCTTTTAAACATTTTAGTTCAGACATGGGGCAGAATATACTCTATTCACTCATAAAAGAACAAATTAAGTTTTAGCCCAGGATACTTGTGGATATAATGCCTACAGGTTTTGGCAATGCCAGCTGGGTATATTCTTCAGTGTCTCTTTAAATCATTCTTAATGTATAAATGACATTTAAAAGCCCCCTTTTCATTGCAGTTGGCAGAGTACCTAAGACCATAACAAGTTACTTCCCTAGTAAATGTCATTTTCCCTTAACCACAGGGCTATAATTCAAAACTGTAGATTTTTTTTTAAGAGAAGTGTTAAAAAAAAAAAAAGCCCTCTGGGAATGAAGCCTAGGATTTCCCATCTATGTAAAAGGGAGTTGTTACAGAGTGAGGGACTGGCTAAAGGCCAGAGACTTAGAGTTACTGCTTTCAATGGCTTTCTGACCAACTACACCAGAGGGAAGGGTCCTATATCTACTCTAGCCATGGCAACTTTCAGGGAGAGGGAAACAGAAGGCAGGTGGCAGGAGTTTAATGCAATATAGTGTTAAATATTCACACTTTGGAACCAGAAATCTAGGTTCAAATCCAAGTTTTATCACAAGTGCACTAATTTTCTATTGTTGCATAACAAATCACCATAAACAGTAGTTACTGTGGGCACAAATAGAGTAGCTTAAAACAACACAAATGTATTATCTCATTGTTCTTGTGGGTCAGAAGTCAGGTACATTTTAGTGCCGCTGTATACTGTGCTCAGCATCTCACAAAGCTGAAATCATGGTGTGGACTGGATATATCCTCACCTGGGGTCTTGACTTGAAAATTATCTGCTTCTAACTCCTCTGGTTCATTTCCTTATGAATATGACTTAAGTTTCCACTTTGTTTTGACTGTAAATCAAAGGTTCATTCTCAGCTTCTAGAGGCTGCCTGCTCTTTCCTGCCATGTGGCCCTCTTCACACATAGGAATTTTCTACATAAGGTCAATTAGAAGAATCCCTCTTACACTGTATAGTTCTTCTCTCAGGATGGGGCTAGTCCCTTTTTAAGGGCTCCCCTAGTTTAAGTCAGACCATCTAGGATAATTTTTTTTTATTAACTCAAAGCCAACTGATTAGGGACCTTAATAACATCTACAAAATCATTTCACCTTCTAAGTTAAATAATTATGGAGTGATAACCTTCATATTTATAAGTCTTGTTCATACTCAAGTGGGTGTGGAGGAGGGAGCAGATCATATAGGTTACATACACAAGGGGATGGGAATCTTCGGAAGCATTTTAGAATGTCTGCCTAAGACAACAGGCTTTTAGAACCCTATGTGAGGATTAACTAAATTATAATAAATGTGAAACATTCAGTGCCTGATAGAGATAAGCACTATGTACATTTTTACCACTATTATCCTTCACCTACTGAATTTCTTAGGAGATAACACTGGGTCTAGATGACCTGCCCAATCATTGTGTTCTTGTGTTAGAAGCTGGGATTAAATCGAGACCCCTCCTGATCTGCTCAAGCTTTTCCTCTTCATGCTACATTCTCAGTGACTTTGACCTAGGATGACCTTCTTGGAAAATGTTTCATCCTGCAGCTGTTTCCTCTGCTGCTTCATTTTTTTTTTTTTTTTTTGGAGAGGGGGGAAAGGGTAGTACCTCCTTTTCATTACCTTGAATGAACAGATAACAAACCCTTCTTCATGGCACCACTATGGTGGGTGGGCTCTGCCATCTCATCCTCAAGATGTGCACTGGGGTGGGATAAGGGAGTCACGCCAAGATGTTCAGGTTGCAGACTTCATCCGCATAATCAGTGCAGATGTACAGTGTTGCCTTAGAAGGGGCTGGCCAACTAGGACCAGGGTCATACAGAACATAGAAGAGGTCTGAGTTTCTAAAGTTGCTCTTCCTTCCCACCAAAGTATAAATCACAGTTTGAGTCTGTAAGCTGGCTGGTCCTGTCAACTGACCCAGTTCACTCAAATAAACACAAAAAACTCCCACAGTCAATTTGGGGAAGGAAATTCTTTACTTTGACCCCATATCTAATTAGATTCAGGAGCATTTTTTTTGAATTCTGAAGGCTGGAACATGCCTATAGTGACATACCAGATCTATCTTCTGTTCATATCTCGGTGGGATGCCTCTAAATAGAAACTTAAAAAAATAACAACAATCGCTAATTCCTTCTCACCAAGCTGCTTTCCTCCTTAGGGAATCATTGATATGCTGGACAGACACTGCACTGACTTCCAATGCCAGTCCCTGGAAGGTCTGAGATCTTGAGGATAAAGTTTTCAGGTGTTGACTTCCAATGTCAGTGATGGAAAAGCAGGTATGAGGGGAAGAGGATGTTGGGCAGTGGACAGAATTATAGCACCTTATGTCTATATAATAAGAAAATTTTAAATCATGTCCTACTGAGCATCACTTACCATGTGTATTAGTTTACCAAGGCTGACATAATGAAGTAACATAGTCTAGATGGCTTAAACAAAAATTTATTTTCTCAAAGTTCTGGAGCTTTGGAAGTCTGAGATTGGGGTGCTTGTAGGGTTGGTTTCTTCTGAGGCTTCCCTCCTTGGCCTGGAGATGGCTATTTTTGTCTTCACATGGTCTCCCTTTGTATGTGTCTGTGTCCTAATCTACTCTTCCTGTAAGAACACCAGTCATACTGGATTAGGGCCCACCTATATGACCTCATTTTATATTAATTACTTCTTTAATGGCCCTGTCTCCAAATACAATTACATTCTGATGTACTGGGCCTTAGGACTCAAACATGTAAGTTGGGGGGGAGGCCACAATTCAGTCTTTAACACAACATATTTACAAAGTGTATCACATTTTTATTTATTGTTAAAGTGGAGAGATGTGACTGTTGCCAGCATATTAAGTGCCCATGTTCAGTCTCTGCACCCATGACATAGTTTCCACATATTGTAGTTACTGTGACAAACAGAATTGACAACATATTACTGTGTGCTGCAGGGGGCAGGTAGAGGTCGAACCTCTAATGAAGTAGACTCATTTCAGAATTTGGACAATCAGAAACAAAATCCAGATTCAAGGCACTGCTCACTTTGTCTCTGTTGTTCATTCAAGTATTCTTACAGTTTGAATAGTATCTGAACTTAGTAGATATTTAATAAATATTTGTCAAACGAATGAGGAAGAGTTGCTAAATGGGGGAAGAAAAATAACTAAAAGAGGAATGAAGTAATGTCAAAGTCAAACTACCATTTTTTTACAAGCTCCCCCCATGTCTAGAACATACTACTAATAAAACTGAGCTGCTGTATATATTTTTCCCCTAAAAATATGCATGCCTTTTTAAAACTCACTTGCTATTTCATCTCAGCACATATTTAGTATATAGTAGGAGTTCCTTAAACACTTACAAAATGAATTAGAAGTCCTATGATGTAGGGATTGTTTAATTACTATTCAAATTGGTGCTTTCTAATAGCTCGAACAAAAAGTACTTGCTGGCATCTAAACTCTGCTCTATACGTTTTACTTCTCTGCAAACATAAAAGATCACATGACAGTATCCTACACACATAATAATGCTTCACATCTCCATTCTTGTTGCCATTGTCTTCTTTTTTTGAAAATAAAAAATAACTGTTCTTTAACACTCCTGAACAATCCATCTCTATTTGTGATTTACCTAACCCTTACTCATAACCATTACTCATAAATCATATGACTACAATGTCCAACCGCATATCATTACAGGGATATTCTCTATAATATTTCTGAGACATGTGTAAATATATGTCTGCTTGAACAATCCTCATGAAAGGCAAGTTACTGCTCTGAAAGCCAACCTATTCTACTCCATTACTAAACCAATCCAAGTATTTAAAAAGTTTTTCCATTCCTTGAACATATATTTATCTTCTATAATGTCTACTTCATTGTCTTGATTTCCCCTTTATATCCATACAGAAGTTAAATCTAACTTTTAACTTTCTGTATCTTGAATATTTCAGATTTTCTTTTCTCTAGAAAACCTCTATCCACCTTTTTCTCCAGTTTTATATTCCACATTCTTATTTTTGTTTTTATAGGTCATATAGCCTAATAGTCTAGAATGATGAGAACAGAATTATAAAAACTGTGATATTGTTTTGAAGCTAGAAGGAACCAAGGTCATCTTATCTAATCAACTTATTTTTCATGTGGAAAAGGAGTCCTAGAGAACAAAAATATACACACAAAGTTAGAGTCTTGTATACCACTGTACATGCTGAAGAAAGGAAACCCAAAGCTCAAATTCATCTGATTGCACCCAAGCTTCTCCAGCTGCTTTGTATTTGCAATGATCCCAGCTAGCCCAATTAAGTCCAAATAAAATGAGGCAAAGATCATAAAGCATTTAAAGGGGAGAAATTAACTGAACCTCGTCTTGTTTTGCCAGCCAGAAAAAAGAAAACCCCACATCCAGGTGCTTACTTAAGGCCAAAAAAATAAATTATATACACCAAACCCCACAAACTCTAAAATAAAGCTTTATGAGGTGTCAGATTGTGAACTGAATTTCCCTAGTTACAATCCCTACCAAATGATTTTATGTGGCTTATAACTCAAATGTTTAGTCTGAAGGAGTCAAGGAAGAACTGAATTCTTACCAGCATTGAACCAAAGCCTAAAGAGCTGAATCACCTGGTTACAGGGTTATGGCACAGACTAACCCATAGCCCACAAAAAGGAAGTTAGGACCTTTAGTGGATTTTTTTGAACGTAACTGTAGGGAAAAGTAGTACAAGGCCATTTGTGTTTTCAAAACCTTGTGAAGTTTTTCTCCTTCAAAGGTATTGTCCTATTTCTATAATGTCGGCAATATTACTAACTTAAAGTATTGGAAATAACTCAGGTCCAAATGCTTTCTCTACAAGAGTTTAGTTGAACAAAACACCCTTGAAGAGCCCTCAGTCATTCTCATGGAGGATGAGAATTTTTACTTTTGAGACGCCAACCCGCAGGTTACAAGATTGAAGAGTGTAAAGGAACCTCAGAGAGAGATTTAGTCCAGTAGTGTATTTCTCAAACCTTTGCTTGTGAAAGAATCATTTAGAGATGGAGAGTGTTACAAATGCTTCAGGCTATACCACAAAATTCTGATGTGACAGGGCCAGTTGGGCCCAGGAATCTGTATTTGCATAACTATTTTGAGCCTGATGCAGGTGGTAAACAGACACTAAGTAGAAACACTGACTTAATCCAACTTGTCATTTTATAAATGAGGAACCAAAGTCCAAAGAAGCTACACCAGCAAATCAGAAATAGAACCTAGGGGTGTCTGGGTGGCTCAGTCCATTAAACGTCCAACTCTTGATTTCAGTTTAGGTCATGATCTCAGGGTCTTGGAATTGAGTCCTGCATTGGGCTCAATACTCATCAAGGAGTCTGCTTGACATTCTCTTTCCCTTCCCCTGCCCCTCCCCCTGCTTGCTGGCTCTCTCTCTCAACAATAAATAAATCTTTAAAAGAGACAAAGAAAGAAAAAAAGGAAGGAAGGAAGCAAGGAAGCAAGGAAGGAAGGAAGGAAGGAAGGAAAGGAGGGGTGGAGAGAGAGAGGGAGGGAGGGAGGGAAGGAGAAGGGGAATGAGACATCACATCTCCGGCTTTTGCTGTTCAATGGTGCTTCCTCAGTCTCACAATGTAATATATCACAATATGATAAATAACACCATATCTCAAAATACTGTATCATTACCCACAAGGCCTCCTGGCAGAGTCAGCCTGAAGACCTTGCTCTTAGAGCCAATGAGCTGTTTGTGGACCCAGGGAAGTTGCCTCTTATAAATAGAGTCCAAATATAGAAGAGGCTTGTGCTACTGCTGAAATCAGGGCAGCTGCCTTTTGTTTGAATTTGATGATCTTCTAGCATGGACATCAGAAGTAAGGATGAGGCTGTGTAACTGATGATGCTATCACCTCCAGAAATCCTCATGTCAGCTTGGACTTTCCTCTTTTCTGGGGTACCAGTGTATGCTTTAACATCTTTATCTATGATGTACTCCAGTGAATCTTTATAAAGTTTTACTAAGCTGGAATCATATAAACCTATCAACCACCCCCTTTTTCTTTTTTCTTATCAGTGTATTAATTCATATACATGAATCCATGAATTCTTTCCAGATTCCACTGGAGACTTCACGGGTACCTGCTCAGAGCTACTGTTGTCTCCTTGCAAGTAAACAGCTGTAGACTTAGGAAAAGGTCTAAGACAACAGTAGAATTTTACATTTCAACAGAAATTCTGGTGACCAACATAGGGATGTCATATTTTTCTATTTTTTATAAAGATATAAACCATATGACTACCTACTGTAACAAGCATTTCATAAAAGAAGAGAAATTTAATGCCCATAAAAGAAAGTAATGATGTAAGTTTTTAATAATTAGTTTTCTAAAAAATGCATGATTGTGTCCCTTTTCACTACAAACGATAGGAATTTAAAGAACAGAACAGCAGTAGTCCTTGGACTAACATTTGTTGACCCAACATGACCTATGGTCATACTGAATAAAATGACTTAATCAAAAGATCTCATTGGTCATTACCAGAATCTTTGTATAACTTCCCTAATTTGTATATTTACTATAACACCTAATTTGTGTGTTTAATTTAGTGTGCCACAATTGCCTTATCTGATGACTTCTCAGAATTTGAGATGATTTCCCAAAAACCAAAGCTGCTCTGAGTTGTAGGAAGGTCATACTTTTTCTTTTTTAAAGAAACTAATCACATCTGTGTTCTGTCCTCCTTGTTCCTCTGTTAGTGGAACCTAACCTATCAGGTCAAGGTACTGAAGGAAAAATAAATATGACAAGTGATACCAGCTACTGGACAACATGAACTTTCTATCTAAGCCTTCCCACTACAGGGCAAAATGGGTATTCTTATTGACTTTGAAAACCATTTTTTTTTGGATCTATATCTCCTCAAAACCAGAGAAATAAGATGTTTCCCATTTCTCATTATATCAGTTTTATTGGAAGTAGCAAGAAGATAATAAAAGATGTTTAATATTGGCTGGTTTTCAAATGTGGAAATTGTTGTTGTCCATTGAGAAGTAAGTGTGGTGAGAAGCTGTTTTCAGCTCATAAAGTTGTGGTTGTTATTTCATATTTCTATAGAGCCCTAAATGCACAGGGTGCTGATAATATTTGAAGTGGGGCCAAGCAAATCAAATTCCTGGTCCAAAGCAGGCAGAGTCCATACACAGACCCAATGCAATAATAACCAGTGATTCAAAATAAACATGGTATAGCTCAGAACTACTGCAAAGGGAGGGCTATAGAAGAAGTAGTTTTAGCATGAAGAAGGAAGCCCTGTATAGTGTAAAATAATAGAAACTCTTTGAATAACCCTAGAGCCTCAAAAATCAATAGTCCAAACCAGCATTTTCTTTAAGAAGACTTCACGTTCCAATTTCCCAGCAGAAAAAATATATTTACTCCAGGCCAATAAATTAAATGTCACGTGAATACACATATAATACATTTTGATGTACACGCATTGATCCCTAGACATAAAGCCACTCAATCTTCATCGGTTAGTTATTGAACTGAAAGCCTGGAAATGCCCTTATTTAGAGGTGCAAATAATGCCTTTCTCTTTAAGCAAAAGGAAGAAAGCCTAAATGGTGGAGGTTCTTTGAACTCTGTTAATAAATCAATCCAAGAATAGAGTACTGTGTTCACAACATGATCAATCAAAAGCCACATACAAAATGGAAAAAATCTTCCAGAGCAGTGCCAGAGGCCTTATCACAATTGCTTCCTGACAGAAAGAGTAGATAAACAAGCTCAGGACAAGGCCAACCAAAGACTGGTCCAGATACCTTGTTTCTTGTTGCTTTAGGTATCAAAATAGGAAGTAAACAGCTTAGAAACAGTTCTGAGAATTGCCTGAAGGAAGTGCTGCTTCCTCTCCCTGCACTTGCTAAGTTTGCTTATCTTTCATCCTCTACAGCACAGCCTTTGGCAAGCTGGCTGAGACCCTTTAGCAAAGACCATCTTTTCCCATCTGCCTCTGACCTAATGCCACCCAGCTGACCCAATAAATCCCCTCTCCTCTCTGGCCAACAAAATGTGACAAGGAAATGAAGGCACAAACAAAGTCCACCAATTTCCATGCGGACATCTGGCTCATGGAAACATCCACCATACTGTGGGAGAAAATGGGCACTGAGGCTGGGTAGGTTTCCAACACCACCCAAGCAGCATCTTAGCATGACTGAACTACTTCATCAGGCTTCTCAGGAGTAACCAATAAACAGCTCTGGAGCTCATTAACTGTCCAGCCCAGTGTTGGTTCCTACCAAAAAAAATATGTAAGTTTATTTTACGAGGAGCCTGGATTTGTGTTACCACCTATCAGACGATTTTTAACAACCATCATCACCAGCCTGGCACCTGACACTTACATAAAGCTTTTCATGCATGTATGCCCACAGAGCATTAATGCACCTGGCTGTCCAAGTTCTTCCGTGAGCCAAAGAAAGCTCCTGTATTCACTTAGTCACCTCAGCTTGGGTTTGCACGTCCTAATTCTAATTCATGTAAAGGTGTTCATAAAGTCGGTCTTCGGTCAATCTGAGATTTTTGACATGAAATATGAAGGCTTTAAATTGGAGGTAACTAATCAAGATTGTCTCAAGGAAATGGGCTAGCTTGTTAGGATAAGTACAACACCAATCTTGGTTTCTATCTTGGCCTTAAGTTCTCCAAATTATCAAAATCTTTGACGCTGAATTATCTCTCAAATGACCAAATGCTTTAATACTGTATATACTTATAACCACAGAAATTATGCATTTTTAAAGATGTAATTATGCTGGAGTTTTACAAGCATAAAGAGGGCAAACTGATGAATGTCTTACTGATATTTTCTATATGATCTAATTTTAGTAAGTCATTCTTTAATAAAATTTACCAAGGGATCAACCTTTATGATAAAGAAGCTGAGACAATCATGGCTTTTTTCTAGATCTCATTTTTTTCCTTTTTTGAAAAAGGTTTTTATTTTTATTTTTATTTTTTAAAAGTTTTCTTTATTTATTTGGCAGAGAGAGACAGAGATCACAAGTAGGCAGAGAGGCAGGCAGAGAGAGAGGGGGAAGCAGGCTCCCTGCTGAGCACAGAGCCTGATGCGGGGCTCGATCCCAGGACCCTGAGATCATGACCTGAGCCAAAGGCAGAGGCCTAACCCACTGAGCCACCTAGGTGCCCCTAAAAAAAGTTTTTATTTAAATTCTAGTTAGTTAACATATAGCGTAATACTGGTTTCAGGAGTATTTAGTGATTCATCACTTACATATAACACCTAGTGCTCATCACAAGTGTCCTCCTTAATATCACCCATTTAGCCCATCCAGCAACCCTCACTTTGTTCTCTATAGATAAGAGTCTCTCTTTTCTTCCTTCCCCTATGTTCATCTCTTTTGTTTCTTAAATTCCACATATGAGTGAAATCATATGGAATTTGTCTTTCTCTGACTGACTTGTTTACTTAGTATAATATACTCTACCATCATCCACATCATTGCAAATGGCAAGATTTCATTCTTTTTGATGGCTGTATAATATTCCATCACACACACACACACACACACACACACACACACACACACACACACACCACATCTTTATCCATTCATTCATTAGTGGACATTTGGGCTCCTCCATAATTTGGCTATTGCTGATAATGCTGCTATAAACATCAAGGTGTATGTGCCCCTTTAAATCAGTACTTTTGTATCCTGTAGTGCAATTACTAGGTTGTGTGGTATTTCTATTTTTAAATTTTTAAGGAAACTTCATACTGTTTTTCAGAGTGGCTCCACCAGTTTGCATTCCCACCAACAGTGTAAGAGGGTTCCCTTTTCTCCACATCTTTGTCAACATCTGTTATTTTCTGTATTGTTAATTTTAGCCATACTGAGAGGTGTGAAGTGGTATCTCATCATGGTTTGGATTTATATTTCCCTGATGATGAATGATGTTGAGCATCTTTTCATGTGTCTGTTAGCTATCTGTATGACTTCTTTGGGAAAAAAGTCTATTCATGTCTCCTCCCCATTTCTTAACTGGATTATTTGTTTGGGGGTGTTGAGTTTATAGATTTTGGATACTAACCCTTTATCAGATATGTCATTTGCAAATATTTTCTCCCATTCCATAGGTTGCCTTTCAGTATTATTGTTTCCTTCATTGTGCTGAAGCTTTTTATCTTGATGAAGTTCCAATAATTCATTTTTGCTTTATTTCCCTTGCCTCCAGAGACATGTCTAGTAAGAAGGTGCTACAGGTTTTTTAGATCTCTTTAAAGGCAGAGATGTAAAGAGCATTTACATTGCTTTCTATAGAGCCCTCATATGACCAGACAGCATTTGGGGGCATTACCTTTATAGTGTTGATCATATAAATATTATTTTTCTGTGGTTTTGCCATGAACTAATCACAACTAACATCGTATTAAGGAAGTCATTTTAGTAGGAGCTTTATTTATGGAGAAAATTTCAGCCAAAATGTATGCAGAAAAATTATTGATATTATGATTTGGTTGGAGAATCAAAAACCTGCTAAATGAAGACTGAACTTCATAAATACTACTCTATGGGGGAATAAGAAAATTCACTTGGACTGAATATTTAATTTCCCACATTGAACTGTTAAGAATTCTTTCTTTCTTCTCCATGTATTGCATTTACAGAGAAAATATAGGAGCCCTCCATGGACAAACTCCATATCCTCTTGGAGGAAAACTGAACTGATTGGGAGTCAAATGACTGAGCAGAGTAGAGTCTCTAATAAAAAGCACCACTGAAGACTTGACAATTTCAGGCATCCATTTCAGGTCCTTTAAACTACTGCAAGTCAGCAGTGACTTAGGGATCTAGCAGAAGGAAGACAGTGACAGCTCAAAGGGCAGTCCTAAACATAAACTATATCTCTATGTTTCTCTTCTTCAACTATTTCCCACTTTTTCTTTCCACCAGTAAAACAGAACCTATTCCCATCAGTCAGGGTTCAACCAAGAAAGAAGGGATGTGGGAATGTAACAGAGGAATTTTGTTACACATGTTGAAAGCAGGACTGAGAAGCAAAACTGGGGATTATAACTCAAGTGTTAACAAAAGCAAACAGCTGCCACCACCATAAACTATAGAATCAAATATACAACTATAACTAAATAACTAGATTGATTAATTAATACCTATTCTCAATTGCATAATGGAATGCCTGTAGCCATATTTCTTCATTTCACATATCATTCCTCTACATCACTCTCCAGTGAATAATATTTCACCATTTATAGGGGAAGATGAGTTTGGATAGTGAATGATTTATGAAATAATACTACTCTGGCCTCAACGAACTCAAAACCTCTAATCCATAAAAACATAATTCCCCCAAAAGGGTGATGTAGCTATCATCTGTGGTCTCTTTCTGAAGCCTTACTAAGTCAAGCTGAGGAAATATGAAAAGTAACATATACTTTCATTTATTCCCTCTCATCAAAATATATAGGAATGGTTTATAGATCTTCAATTTTTCTTACTATTGCTTCAGAAGTTTAGACTACCACCACAAGACTCTTTGACCTTGGGAAGAAATCATTTCAATCTCTAAATTAACTATGTTGGTCCTTCTTCCAGGCTAGAGTGTATTATCTAGTTTGTTATAATTCCATACCAAGAGCAATTACCTTGTCTCATAACAGCACAATAGGGCCTATTAACCTTACAAATGTTATCAGTCAACACTCAAAAGTATCAACATTCGGGTCTGCTGAAGAAGTTGGACAGCCGAGACTAAAATTTTAGCATTCAATTTTAGTGTATAAATTAGAACTGTAATGGATTACTCCATTACAATGCAGTTGAATAGCATGATGTTTACAACTGGATTCTAGTGAACCCAACTGGGATTTCTGCATGGTCTCCGCCCTGAAAAACCAGCTTGAATTCCTACACTCAGGCCAAATTCCAAGAGACATCATAATTAGGTCCCAGAAGAATATACTGCAGCTGAAGAGGATATCCCCTGCAGAATTATATGGGAGAAAGGCTGGCTAAAGCAATGTTCAAATTCATGCAATTATTCAGTTAATTGCACAAGGTGAATGGAGTCAGTAATTATGGCTAAGTTCATGCTAGGATTAGTCCAGTCCTAAAAGAAAGAATGTATTTTGAGAAAGAAAACGTAATACTGGGCAGGCTCTGCATCAACATAACATGTTTTATTTCCTTTCACAACACTTCAGTGAAAGTTCATTGAAACAAAGGTTTTAGCATATCTAAAGTAGAAAGGTTTTAACAGATCTAAAGTAAAATGGGAAACATTACTAAGTATCGGATATGACATGTTTTGACCAACTGCACTATACCTCCCATTGGCCCTTAAGCAAAAGACCATTCATGGACATTCAATTAAAACTACTGATAGTTTAGTTAGAGAGCCAATCCCTCTGTTGTCATGTTTACCAACAAACCTGAAGTTTTAAATAAAGGAACTCAACAGGGAATTCCTGCAGCAAAATTATGGAGTGCAGAACACATGTGAGGAGGTGGGGGAACTGAACAAGAAACTCACCTTTATTGTATTTTCTCTTCATTGGGATTTGTGCCAGATGCTGGTGGTAGTGGTGGTGGTGGTGGTGGTGGTGATGGTGGTGGTGGTGGTGGTGGTGTGTGTGTGTGTGTGTGTGTGTGTGTGTGTGGTCTCATCTGTTACTTCATTAAATTTTTAGGTCAACTAACAAAAACATTTGCCGACTGCCTGTTGAGTGCAAGACTCTGGGACACAGCAAACATTTAACTTAATAGAAATTATCAGCCAATATTAAAAAAAGTAATAAATTTTTAATACTAGAAGGAAGCAAGTCCATATTCTTCTATACTTATTTATTCTTCCAACATCTTTTACAATAAACAGCATTAGAAAGGAGAATCTAATACTATTTTAATAGACTTGAAAATAATGCAGATTTAATTTTGTGAAGTAATTTGAAATTCCTTACTTTATATGGACATCATAATCTTCATACTAAAACTTCTGCTTTTTTCTTTGTATAATTAAGCAATGTTGTTTTATTTCATGCAACTACTGTTAAACTTATATGAATATATGATAATTCCTAATAAGGTTTTCAGCTCTTAAGGACAAAAAACAGTATCATTTTATGCACAAGATATGTTGTTGGGGTATAAAAGAAAGTAAAACACATAGATCTTCCCTCCAGGATATTATAATCATGAAGATAAGAAGCTTAAACTATTGTGTTTAACCTTAAAATTAAATTCAGCAAAATTTAATCACACTTTGATGACAGAGAAAACATCTCAACATTTTATATTGTCCCACAGTATTAGAAACAACTATTTTAAATGCACAAGCAATTTGTACAAAGAAGTACCAATTAATAGAAATTAATGGCTGATAAAAAGTCAGACAACTAAGGGTCTATCACAGGGAAACCAAGTCAAAGGAATTTTAATAGGCTAGATCCTTTAGACTTAGTAAGACATTTCTGGGTAGTATGAAACTAGCTCCAAAAAACTGATCAATAAAAATGCCAAATATATAACTTATTTTATTCTATAAGGTTGTAAACTCTTTCTACAAAAGTAGCATGTTTCTTAATTTTTCTGTATTTCCCCACAAAATTTGGCACACATATGGAAAAACAGTAACTGGACAATAAATGCCAAGGAAACAGTAGCTGAAAGAGATGACTGAAAAAGAAAATACTAAACTGATTTTAATCAGAATTTATTGATTACATACCCAAAAAATACATTCCTATTTTTAGGGAAAAATACATTTTCCATAGTGCAGATGAATCACTTTCTACATTTCTTCAAGAAATAGTTGCCTTTAAAAAATATGATTCTGAGAAATAGCTATAATTTGTCAATATTTTTACATCTCTGCCTCTATAATCCTAACAAAAATGACTAGGGCTGAAAATATAAATGATCTGGTTGCTGCAAATTATTATCAGCATTAGCCAAAAAAATTAATAATAGCACCATTTTAGATTTGTATGTTTTAATTTTTTTACTTTATTTTTTCAGCGATCCAAGATTCACTGTTTATGCACCACACCCAGTGCTCCATGCAATACGTGCCCTCATTAATGTTTTAATTTTTTAAAGAGTACAAGTTTTACTTCACTCTTATTTTCAATATTACCTTACAAAACAGGGAAGATAGCATTATTCCCATTGTATTGTCGTACTTGACGAGAGCACAAAGAGATTTAATAAAATCTCAAGGTATCGGAGTAATTTGAAAAAGCCTGGATTTCAGATTTCAGTCCTAGATTTACTTCTTTTCTTTTCTTTTTTTTTTTTTTTTTGGTGCCGTGACTCTAGATTTATTTCTTATTCTTCAATCGCTTCTTGGCCTTTTGGCTAAGATAAGTGTACTTCTTATTCTTCAGTCAAAGTCAAAACTCATTCTAATGCCACAATAACAACAAAACTGATGCTTTCATCTCTCAGGAATATAGCTGTGCTATTCTCAATGAATTATATACTTGAAATAAATATAGATAAGGTACATGATTGGATTGCCTTACCTATAAATGATGTAACTATCAAATGAAAAGGGTAACATATAGTGTGCACCTAATGAAACTCTTATAGTAACTTTATAGTAATATCAAAAATATGTACATGAGTGGCAACAAAGAGAAAAGAATATTTTCCTCAACTCATCCAACCTTTGAATACTGAGTGATATCATTTAACATCACAACAAAGAGGCTAATTCAAGAATTGGTGGTTGATGAGTAGCTGTGACAAGAAGCACTGAAGGATTTCTTATTCCTGATTCTCAGAAATAAGCATTTTAAAAGACTACATCTACTTCTAAGCATACAATACAACAAATAGGTCATAACTGTTCAAATCTCGCTCTAGATATTTCTTAATGAAAAAGAATTAACAAATTATTGTGAGAACTTTCACACTATTAGTGTTTATGTAGCAGTGGGACTTTTTTTAAGAAACTTTAATCTCCTTCCCCGTATTCATTCCCAGTTCCTTCTCTCTGCAACCACCCAGATCTAATAAAGAGGCCCATTTTAACTAAAAATAGTTAGATCTAGAACATAAATCCTTAGTCTTTCAACAAAACTTTAAAAATTGTTTCTCAAACTCTTGCTCATGCCTATCAAAAACACAATATAACCCATAGAAAATCACTTAAATATATCCAGTAAAACTATTATAGGATTAGTACTTGAATTATTTGCTCCTAAACTTAGTCTATGCTCTTCTCCTTAATCTTGGGTCCTACTTTTTTAACTGATTCAACCAGACAACTTCTTTGAATCTCCCCAAACCTCAGCTTTATACAATTCTAAGAAGAGACTGAAAAAATAGCAAAATATGACAACATACATTAAAAAATTGAGTGGCACTTTAGTAAAAGATTTAGTATAAAAGCAATAATCAATGAAAGGAACATTCCTTTCAGAAGGTTGGATTATTTCTAGCTCTAGATATTTCTAGCTCTAGAGAACCATTAAATTAATCTCCAGGGGCATCTAAGTAGCTCCTAGTCAGTTAAGCAACCAACTCTTGATTTCAGCTCAGCTCATGATCTCAGGGTCCTAGGATGGAGCCTTGTGTCAGGCTCCCTACTCAGCAGGGAGTCTGCTTTAGGAATCTCTTTCTCTCTCTCTTTCTCTCTCTCCCCCCACCCCCTTCCCGTCTCTCTGTCTCTCTCTCAAATAAATAAATAAATTGGGGTGCCTGGGTGCCTCAGTTGGTTAAGCAGGTTAAGCACCTGCCTTCAACTCAGGTCATGGTCCCAAGGTCCTGGGATCAAGCCCAATGTCGGGCTCCCTGCTCAGCAAGGAGTCTGCTTCTCCCTCTTCCTCTGTCCCTCTCCCCCACTGATGCTCTCTCTCTCGCTTACTCTCTCTCTCTCAAGTAAATAAATAAAATCTTTTAAAAACACAGTAAGATAAATAAATACATCTTTTTAAAAAATTAATTAACCTCCAGAACTTAATCCATGTGAATGGGTTGTAATCATGCATCAGTCTGGAACAGTTGAGGATGAGGGATGAATTAAAATGCCCCTATCACTTACTTCTGCATTCTGGACATAAATAAAGAACCATAACCTGAGCCCAGGCAGTCAAGAAGGAAGGTGGCATAATTGGATATCTGTTTTAAGAAAGATCACAGTGTGGAGAATAGTTTAGTTATTGCACAATTTGGGGGACTATAGGCAAAAGAAAGAGATAACTGCAGAAATCTGGGCCCATCCAGAAGGAATGCTGTGGATCTAAATAGCCTATAACAGGAGACATGGAAATGAAAGCATTAACTAGAAAAATGTAAAGAGGTAAAATTACAGGATTCACTGACAACTGGAGAGAGGAGGGGAGTGATTGCTGTGTTCTGACTTGAACAATGGTGATACCTTGCACTGAGACATGCTTTTCATTTTTTGGAAGAATGATGACAAATTCAATCTTAGACATGCTGAGTTCCAAATGCCAACTGAACAAATTAAGATGTCTGAAAGCATCTAGATAATAATAGTTAAAACTCATTGAGTAGCTACTCTATGCCTGCAGTTCCTTCTGAAGAATCACACAATATAAATAAAGCAGGGATTTGAATTTAGTAAATTTGTGTTGGGACCCACAAAGCGGCATTTTTAACAACCCTGTGGGGATTCTGCTGTAGGGAGACCACACTTTGAGAAAGGCTGAATATCTCAAGAATAAGGATAGGAAGGTGGAGGGTTTTTCCAGTTTTATGAAGTCCTTTTGAAAAATAAAGGTCCGGAATTCATTTGCATTTGGCAAAGTATAATTTTCTATTTCTAAGAACCACATGCTAGTAGGAAAGGTCTTTCTGGAGGCTTAGTAATTCTTAGACTCCAGATTAATGAGATGTCTATATGAATATGAAACACATGGAATAAAATATATGGGCATTTTAAATGAAGAAAGGAGCACTTTGCAAAACTGGATGGGAAGTTTTAGTGAAACTCAGGGCACTACAAGAAGTTTGACAAATCCAAACCACAAAAGTCTTCCCTGTCTTCTAGAGAACATGTTTTCCCTCAAACCATATTGGTGTTACACTAAGGGAAGCAAGCATAAGTCAAGAACCTTAATTTGATAGGTAGGGTGTTGGCCTTTCAAATTTGTTTGGCTAGACACATTGTTCTTTAATGTACCTACTGTTCTTTTCAAGGTTCTAAAGAACAGTCACAAAACTCAAAAAAGAAAAAGTTATATATGCCAATCAGATGTAAAACCCTAACTAGTCTGTTGAGTTGTTTCTAGATGGTTCAATGCTGAATAAATTACATATGTTGACCACCTATTACTACTTTGCCTCAGTGGCCTCTACAAGCTTTGTGTCTTAAAGTTCAAGAACAATCTAGTTGCCCTCACCCAAAAGTTCCCTAATAAAAAGACATTCTTTCTGCAACATCGGCTTCTCTGAAAAAAAAAATATATGTGTGTATGTATATATATATATATATGTATATATATAAAGATTTTACTTATTTATTTGAGAAAGAGACAGAGAGGTCACAAGCAGGAGGAAGAGCAGAGGAAGAGGGACAAGAAGACTTCCCGATGATCGGGGAGACTGATGTGGGGTTAGATTCCATGACCCCAAGTTCATGACTTGAGCTGGTCAGATGTTTAACTGACTGAGCCACCCAGAAGCCCCTCTGTAAAAATTAAAGACAGAAATTGACTTCTAAATGAGGGTGACCTGTAGGAAATATTAACAGATGAAAAGCCCTATGTTTTTCCATTCACTGTTTTTCAATTATATCCAGAAAAACAAAACAAAACAAATAACTGAGGGAAAAAAGGGGGCAACAGATACCCTGTTGGTATGAAGAGACTGTTTTATAATGATAGATGATAATTGTAGCCTTCCCAAAAATAGAGATTATGACTTTTTATATCCCATAAACATCCTTAACAGTGTTTTATACATACTTCATTTTATGTAATTTATTTGTCCTAATGAATTCAGTAAAAAATTTACTTTTTAAAATGCACAAGAGGTGTTCCCTTCTTAATAGAAGTTTGGTTTCTAAAGGGAAAAAAAAACCACCAAAAAATACTAACAATACTTCTCTCCTAATATATCTGATTTGCCAATTTGCCTTAATGTAGATTAGATTTCCTTAAAGTAGAACATCCCATTATTGTTACTTAATGCACATTAAACACCAAACATTTATTAATATTAATAAATGTAAATTATGAAATGGAGCTTAATTTCATTATCTTTATGGGCTATAAATTATAAATTAGCATCACTCCTTTATAAATTCATAAACCATGACTTTAGTCACACTTGAGGATCAGATAAATCAAGGTGGTTGAATCAAATGGAATTCATTGCTCCTGAAAAATATTCTGATCGTGTCACCACAGAACTAAAAGTTTTGTCAGTGATTTTCTCCCATCTGCAATATTAAGTTAAAGCTACTTTATATGAAATGAGATCACAGAGGGGTGATCTCTCTTTACTCTGCAGCTTCATCTCCCCTAACATCCCTGTTTAACTTTAGGCCAGAGCTCCCCACACCACTATCTTTTGGCCTTGTGCTATTGCAACCTTGTTCTGCCTGAAATGTATAGACTTTCCCTTTCTATTACCATGACTCATTCTTGCCTGGCTAGACCCAACCCATTTATCACCACACTGGGGATGCATTTCCTAATCCTAAACCCTATTGAACGCTACCAGAGTGCATTGATGCTTTTGATACTGATATACTTATCAACTTATTTCACGATTAGTATCCATCTTTTAAAGGTGTCTGCCCTACTAGACTAAGCTCTTTGAGGACATGGGCTAATTAAAGGCTTGAATGCTAAGTACTGAGCACAATGCCTCGCAATGAGTTCTCACTCAACTTGTTGTGGAGAAAGGAAGGAAGGAAAGAACAAAGGAATGAAGGGAGGAAGGGTGAGAGGAAGGAGAGAATAAAAGAGTGGAGAGGAAAAGTGGGGGGAGAAAGTAAGGAAGGCAGAAGGAGGGTTTGAAGGGGAAGGGAAGAGTGAGGAGAAAGAATTAGGGAAGGAGAGAGGTATATAGTTTATAGTTTGGATCCTAATGATGAATCTGTCTATACTGTATTTAAGGTGAAGCACATGGACAAGTGTCAAGGCACTTCAGATAATTAATATTAAAATCAATAATTCGTCAACTCACACTAAATGGTCCCCAAAACAGCAGATTCAGAACATTGACATTGCTCCCCAACAACCAATAGGCAGGACTCAAACCATCAAAACCAAACTAACATCCATCAAATCTGTTAATCTGAAAGTAAACAGCCTTAGTTGGTATGGAAATAAACTACTTCATATTATAAAGTTCTCTTCTCTCTCTCTCTCTCTTTTTTAAGATTTTGTTTATTTATTTGTCAGAGAGAGGGTGGGGGAACACAAGCAAGGGAAGTGGCAGGCAGAGGAAGAAGCAGGCTCCTTGTTGAGCAAGAAGCCCTATGTAGGACTGAATTGAGAAGCCTGGGATTATGACCTGAGCTGAAGACAGACCTTTCACTGACTGAGCCACCCAGGCATCCCTAAAGTTCTCTTCTTACAAAGAGCAATAACTTATAACATATTTTAGACAGCCATCTAATCTGCAACCTATGTTGCAGATAAGGTAAATGAAGTCCAAAGAAATAATAGGATATCATCTAAATGGCAGTAAGTTCATAGAAAAATAAGAATAACATAAAGCTTTAAAGTTAGTTGAATCAAAAGATCTAATTTTGAGTCAGGAAATAACCACCAGGCTCAGCCATACTAATTAACATTTTAAAAATAATCTATGTAAAGGTAAAGAACAAGGTTTGTTTCACACAAAACTGTAGTGGAATCAAAGAACCATTAAATTTCATTTTTGAAGAAAGCAAAAATTCAACTGGCCAATTTCCTGTGAGAAGCTTAAAACTCAATCTGCTGCATCCTTCCTTACTAAATGTTGGAAAACTCAATCTACTGCATCCTTCCTTACTAAATGTTGGAATAGAGATATATAAAACCAAAATATAAGCATCAACCAACTTCTGAAAATCAATAGTACTATTGTTTAAGAATTTGGGGGACAAATAATCACTGAACAACTGCTATTTTCAAGGCACTAAACTAGGTATTGCATGGGACATAAATATGAATAAGAAATAGAATGCATTCTTAACAATACATAATCTGATAGGAAACAATGTGCACAGATGCTCGTATCTGTAGTATATAGTATATATTTCAGTAAGAAATACAGTGGAACTTACCTACCCATGAGTTCACAATGGGGAAAGAAACTGGGCATGAAGTTTGAATTCTAGCTCTCCTATATATAGGGAAACTGAGACACAGCGCAGTTAAGTAATTTTCCAAAGGACATGCAGCCATGTGTTAAACTGGAATTCAGATCCAGGCAGATTGGCTCCAGAGCCTATGCTCAAAAAATGTTTGTTGAATGCATTAAAGATCCCTAAAAGAAATGAGTCACCAAACCTTTCTTAAGAAAATAACTGTTCTTAGTACCCTTTTGAATTTGACATTAAGAGCAAAGTGGGAAGACATGACCATCATCAAACCTAAAATCAGGGGTGGTTTGGATACATTTCAGTCTAGTGAGATAGACTCTCAATATAAGACAACAAAGAAATACTGTTTATTTTAAAAACTATTTCAACACCATGGCCCCTTCCCTTCACAAGCTCCAAGAGGGGCAGGGTGAGACTTCCACCTGAGCCCTCTCCACCATTCTATCTCTAAGGTTCTGGTGGAGGTGGGTATCCTCTGCCAGGTTCAGCATATGATGTGAAGAAGGAATTAAATGCCCCATTTTTACTGTTAAGGTTTGATGTGAAATCACAGCCGCAGTGATATATATTTTTATCAGGGCTTGGTTGGTTTTAAATAAAATGCATGTTGTTTTATTTTAAAAAATAAATAAAAATAAAAGCTATTCCATAATAAATATCTCAAAGAAGATTCCACAATTTAAAGAGATAAATTTATCTGTACCTGCCATATTCCTCTAGCTTTTAATAAACACAAAGATATTTGCTTCTCTTGAAGCAATTTTTCAAGAAAGTATTGACAGTATGTATCTACCACAACAGAATTTTATTAACTGAAAGACCCAATAACTTTATCTTAAATTTACATAATATATTTTTAGCTCCTCTGGTTTTTCCACAGATGTGAAATGATTGATCTTTAACAGAGAAACTTGTGTACTGTTGATCAACAAAATGGGAAAAAAGAACAGTTTTATTTATGAATCCCAGTTTGGTATCACAATTCCTCAAGCCAATTTAATTAAATAATATGATTCACCAAAGTCTGGAAACTCATGTGAAAAAAAAAAGCATGCAGGAAATATGCTGTGGTTCTGTAGAATCAAGAGTCCAAGCAACTGCATCATAAGTTATCTGATCATGTCACAGAATCCCATCATGTTAGAGCTGAAATGAATTCTGAAGATGATTTTGTTTTATAGTCCCCTGGTTTGGTGGTATATTGGAATCACATGGGAATTTCATTTTTTAAACTTTAAGGGTTTTTGGTTTTTTTTTTAGAGGTAGGGGCAGAGAGACAGACAGACAGAGACAGAGACAGAGAGAAAAGCTCAAGCAGGCTCCATGCCTGGAGCATAGGCCAACCCAGGGCTTGATCTCACAACCCTGAGATCATGACCTGAGCCAAACTCAAGAGCCTGACACTTAACCAACTGAGCCACCCAGGTGCCCCTAAACTTTTGAGTTTTTTATTTCTAAAGGTTTTTTTTTTTTTTAAGATTTTATTTATTTATTTGACACAGAGAGAGATCAGATCACAAGTAGGCAGAGAGGCAGGCAGAGAGAGAGGAGGAAGCAGGCTCCCCACTGAGCAGGGAGCCCGATGCGGGCCTCGATCCCAGGACCCTGAGATCATGACCTGAGCCGAAGGCAGAGGCTTTAACCCACTGAGCCACCCAGGCGCCCAACTTTTGAGTTTTTTAAATAAAAAAATTAAAACCCACAGAAAAATTGAGAACAGTATACCCTTCACCTGGTTTCACCAGTTATTTAGTATTTTGCCAATTTGAACTTTTTCTTTCCTGCTTTTCCACATTATTGTTTTTATTTTAATTCTTACTGAGTCATTTGCTGAGTCATTTTATTTATTAATTTGCTGAGTCATTTTATTTGCTGAGTCATTTTATTTGTTTTTTTAACAATTTTTTAAGGATTTTATTTATTTATTTGAGACAGAGAGATACAGAGAAAAGAGCATAAGCAGGGAGAGAGGCAGAGAGAGAGGGAGAAACAGACTCCCTGCTGACCCAGAAGCCCAATGTGGGGCTCGATCCCAGGAAGCCAGGATCATGACCTGAGTCAAAGACAGACACTTAACCATCTGAGCCACCCAGGCACCCCTTGCTGAGTCATTTTAAAGTAAATTGCATGTAAATGGCCTGAGTGGACACTGTGGTCTGACAACTATGAGAATTTTGGTAACAAACAGCTTGCAACTGAGTCCCCTTCTGAAATTGTTCTTGGCTAAAGAGATCCACCTTGACAAAGTTCATACGCTCTTCTCTGGGGCATCTTATACCCAATGACTGGCTGATGCAATGGTATAAAGTTCTGCCCTGTTTGCCTCAAATTCAAGACAGTGCCATAAGGCCATCTCAGCTCCAGAGCAACTTGTGTCATCAGCTGAGTTCTTTGTTATGACAGCACTGCAGTGCCAGTTTCCACCTAACTCTACGTTCTCACTCCCCACAAATGGTGGCCTCTCATAAACTTTTTGGTGAACTCAACTGTATCTGTGACAACTCTTAAATATTTTAGTATAACTAGAATGATTACAATGTTCAAAAATATTATATAAATCTAATAAGCATAAGAAAATCTGGCAAATTTAACATTGATACCTAAATATTATTATCAAAAATTCCATACCAAATTTTCACCAATTATCCCAGTGCTATCCTTTATAGTAATTTTATTTTATTTTTTCTCATTCAGAATTCAATCCAGAATCATACATTCTATTTGTCATGTCAGTTCAGTCTCCTTTAATCCTAAATAGTTTCTCAATTTTGCTTTTCCTGACACTGGTATATATTAAGAGCAATTATTTTGCAGAATGTCCCTCAATTAGGGTTGATTGTTTCCATAGAATTGGCTTTAGTGTTTGTTCTTCCTTATTCAAGAGTTGGTAATAGAACTCTTTCTAATTCTGAAAATTATACAACTAATTTCAAAAGGTCTGAAATTTTCTGTTGTCTCTAAATGAATTACTTGGCATATGATAGGTGATCTTCTATTCCACAGTAACTATTTATATCAAAGTTATGTCAAAGGATCATAATATAATCCTTTTGAAGACATTTAAAGCAATAATTAGATATCCAAATATAAGTTTATGCTATTAGTACAAAGCATTTAACTGAAGCAACAAGTGAGTGAGTAGTTAAATTCTCTGCATGACTAAGTCCACTCACATAGACATAAAGACTATATACTACATCTGACTTCGCTGTCTGAAGGACAACAAATTTTCTTAGACACTCAATATAAGATACATCCTGAATTCAGAGTTAAAGTGTGAATGTAACAATATGCATTTAATGATTGCGTCACATATGGTGGACATTGTGCCAAATATTGCATGCATCCTATTTACTATTGTGTCTTATCTAACCTTCACAGCAACTTTATGAGCTAGCTTTAATAATAACCCCATTTTACTGATGAGAAAATTGAGGTTCAGAGAAGGTAAGTAACTTTTCTAAAATCACAAAGTAGGGGCACCTGGGTGGCTCAGTGGGTTAAAGCCTCTGCCTTTGGCTCAGGTCATGATCTCAGGGTCCTGGAATCAAGCCCCACATCAGGATCTCTGCTCAGCGGGGAGCCTGCCCCCCCGCCGCCTGCGTCTCTGCCTACTTGTGATCTCTCTCTCTTTCTGTCAAATAAATAAATAAAATCTTAAAATAAATGAAAAAAATAAAATCACAAAGTGGACAATCAGCAGAGTCAGGATTCAAACACAAAAATTTTGTTCATTTTCCATCACATTATGCAATTGCTTTCCCCAGTGTAGCCTTTGCCCACTACAAACTTCATAAATCAGATTCCACAGGTCTCATTCAAAAACATGGGGAAGCTACACTGCAGTGTGCCCATAAACAAATTTCTCAAGTACCAGCTGGGGATCTGGAACTATGTGAAATATTCTGAAGAACAGAGAAAAAAAAATGCCAGAAGCATACCAGATTTAAAGAAAGGCAATCTTTTTTTTTTTAGAAATGCAAAATCCTGAAAAAATATTTATGAATGTACAATGAAGAAAAAAAAGCCCACTCAAACTCATGAATAAAGTACTAAATTATACATGGTTGTCCTGAGGAAATCAGGGAAGGAAATAGGACTATAAGCTAAAATAGTTAATGAAGACTATAAGCAAATCATTCCAAATTTTCAGTAATGTGCCAGCAGATATTTAATGACCTTGCTAATGAGGACAAGTAATGATGAGAAGTTCCTGTGGAAGAAGTCAGGTCTATTAAACTAAAATTGTCACCTTAGGGAAACTGGAGACCTGGTGAGAAAAAGAAAAAACATTTAGACTTTGCTACAGCTGAATTGTGCTCCCCACTCCCCAAACTTTATATGTTGAAACTCTAACTCCCAATACCTCAGAATGTGTCCACATTAGGAGACAGGATGTCTAAGAGAGGCAATCAAGTTAATATGAGGTCATTAGAAGGATCCCTAGTCCAATATGACTCGTGTCACTGTAAGAAGAGGAAATTCAGACATACACACATACAGAGCTGTGAAGACACAGGGAGAAGACAGTTATCTGCAAGCCAAGATGAGAGGCTTGGACAGATCTTTTCCTCACTGCCCTCAGAAGGAACCAACCCTGCCTATACCCTGTTCTTAAACATCTACATTCCACAACTGTGAGACAAAAAAAATCTGTTGTTTTAGTTACCCAGTCCATGGCACTTTGTTATGAAAGTCCTAGGAAACTAATATAAATTCCTCATTCAGTTGAGTTTTTGCTAACTAAATTGTGTATGTAAGGATGATATAAGCAATGTTGATATATTTAAGGATTTTTCTTCCAGGAAAATTCCAACTAGACAACAATGTCTAATACATTGTCTGGTGAATCGGAAAATATGCTGAATAAAATCAGAGCCTCTAATACCCAAAAGGGATAAAGTGAGTCACCACTATTGCCTGTGAATGAAAACTAACTTCTCAGAAAACACATGTGAAAAATGACACCATGTGGATTAAAAGGGAAACAGTGTAAATAGAAATTTGAGTGTTTCCCCTGGATAAATTACAATTATTCTATAATTACAAGATTATAAATCTTTACTCCTGCCTTTTTCTTGATTGGGGTATCTCAGCTAGAATTTTTACCATCAAACATGATTTATTTTTTTCTTATGACTTCATATAGTGATCCAATTCTATCTTTAAAAATAACCTTGGAAGGAGCACCTGAGTGGTACAGTCAGTTAAGTGTCCAACTTTTGGTTTAAGTTCAGGTCATGATTTCAGGATTGTCAGACGGAGCCCCATGTCAGCTTCTGCACTAGGTGTGAAGCCTGCTTAAGACTCTCTCTCCCTCTTCCTCTGCCCCTCCTCGACTCTCTCTCTCTCTCTCTCTCTCTCTCTCTCTCTCTCTCTCTCAAAATAAATAAGTAAACCTTTAAAAATAACCTGGGGAAGCCCCCTTTTTCGCCTGAAGAAAGGGCTTAGCCCAGCTGATTGTTACTTCAATTATTATTTGATTATACATTCTGTTAAAACATCAGCTCACCCAATCTCATTCTTCCTAATCCAACCTCCATTGAGCTACCAAAGATACTATTCTAGAATACAAATCTGATAGTTCCCTTTTCAGGTCTAAAAACCCACCATCAATCTCCCACTGCCTACTGGCTAAAGCTCAAAGTCCATAATCTGGAAGAATCTTCAAAGACTCCACCCCCAAACTACTAGAACTCATACAGCAATTCAGTAATGTGGCAGGATACAAAATCAATCCACAGAAATCAGTTGCTTTCTTAAACACTAGCAATGAAAATAAAGAATAGGAAATTAGAGAATTGATTCTATTTACTATAGCACCAAGAACCATAAGATACCTTGGAATAAACCTAACCAAAGAGGTAAAGGATCTGTACTCGAGGAACTACAGAACATTCATGAAAGAAACTGAAGACACAAAAAGATGGAAAATCATTCCATGCTCATGGATTGGAAGAATAAACATTGTTAAAATGTCTATACTGCCCAGAGCAATCTATGCTTTCAATACCATCCCAATCAAAATTCCACTGACATTTTTCAAAGTGCTGGAACAAACAATCCTAAAATTTGTATGGAACCAGAAAAGACCCCAAATCACTAAGGAAATGTTGAAAATGAAAAACAAAGCTGGGGGCATCACATTGCCTGATTTCAAGCTTTACTACAAAGCTGTGTTCACCAAGACAGCATGGTACTGGCACAAAAACAGACACATAGACCAAAGGAACAGAGTGGAGAGTCCAGATATGGACCCTCAACTCTGTGGTCAAATAATCTTCGACAAAGCAGGAAAAAATATCCAGTGGAAAAAAGACAGTTTCTTCAATAAGTGGTGCTAGGGAAATTGGACAGCTATGTAGAAGAATGAAACTCGACAATTCTCTCACACCACACACAAAGATAAACTTGAAATGGATGAAAGACCTCAACGTGAGGCAGGAATCTATCAAAATCCCAGAGGAGAACACAGGCAGTAACCTCTTTGACATCAGCCACAGCAACTTCTTTCAAGACACGTCTCCAAAGGTAAAGGAAACAAAAGCTAAAATGAACTTTTGGGACTTCATCAAGATAAAAAGCTTCTGCACAGCAAAGGAAACAGTCAACAGAACAAAGAGACAACCCACGGAATGGGAGAAGATATTCTCAGATGACACTACAAAGGGCTGATATCCAAGATCTATAAAGAACTTCTCAAGCTCAACGCCCAAAAAACAGATAATCATGTCAAAGAATGCGCAGAAGACATGAACAGACACATCTCCAAAGAAGACATACAACTGGCCAACAGACACATGAAAAAATGTTAATCATCACTAGCCATCAGGGAAACTCAAATCAAAACCACATTGAGATACCACCTTACACCAGTTAGAATGGCAAAAATTAACGAGGCAAGAAACAACAAATGTTGGAGAGGATGTGAAGAAAGGGGAACCCTCTTATAATGTTGGTGGGAATGCAAGTTGGTGCAGCCACTTTGGAAAACACTGTGGAGATTCCTCAAAAAATTAAAAATAGAGCTACCTTATGACCCTGCAATTGCACTACTGGGTATTTACCACAAAGATACAGATGTAGTGAAAAGAAGGGCCATATGGACCCCAATGTTCATAGGAACAATGTCCACAGTCGCCAAACTGTGGAAACAGCTGAGAAGCCCTTCAACAGATGAATGGATAAAGATGTGGTCCATATACACAATGGAATATTACTCAACCATTAGAAAGGATCAATACCCAACTTTTGTATTAACATGGATGGGTCTCAAGGAGATTATGCTGAGTGAAATAAATCAAGCAGAGAAAGTCAATTATCATATAGTTTCACTTACTTGTGGAACATAAGGAATAAAATGGAATACTTTAGAAGAAGGAAAGGAAAAGTGAATTGGGGTAAATCGGAGGGGGAGACGAAACATGAGAGACTGTGGACTGTGAGAAACAAACTGAGGGTTATGGAGGGGAGGAGGGGAGGGGGATGGGTGAGCCTGGTGGTGGGTATTAAGGAGGGCATGTATTGCATGGAGCACTGGGTGTGGTGCATAAACAATGACTCCTGGATCACTGAAAAAATAAAGTTAAAAAGAAAAAAAACCAAACAGCCTGGACTCTGTTCTATGTTTTCACCCTATCTATACTTGTGCCCCACCCCAGCACCATATACTTTATTTCCTAAAAATACCTGGTTATGCTCCATTCTCCAAGCACTGTATGCACATTATCTTTGTACATTATGTATGATATGTAATATATCTGACTCTGTCTTAGATTATAACCACTTTATGGTTAAAAACCAGGTCGTTTGTGTTTCTTTCGGTATTCCCTGCCACACAAGGATAGTAACATTCACTCAACACTCATCTTCTTAGAGAGGCCTTAGCTGAATTCTCTAGTTAAGATAGCAATTCTCTCTCCCCACCCTACACTCTATCCCTTGCTCTGCTTTAGTTTCCTTCTTAGCATTATCAATACCAGACATATTACATATAATTGTTTTTTATTATCTATCTCTTCCTACTTGAAAGTGAACTCCAAAAGCCCATAACTTTGGCTTATTCACTGCTTTGTCCCCAGTGCCTAGATATTTGGCATATGACTGACTCTCGATAAACATTTTTTTAATAAGTGAATTCATTCAGCAAATATACATAGATAGCTTACTAAGTGCCATGAAATATTCCAACAGCTATGGGCGCCTGGGTGGCTCAGTGGGTTAAAGCCTCTGCCTTCGGCTCAGGTCATGATCTCAGGGTCCTGGGATCGAGGCCCGCATCAGGCTCTGCTCAGCAGGGAACCTGCTTCCTCCTCTCTCTCTGCCTACTTGTAATCTCTCTCTGTCAAATAAATAAAATAAAATCTTTAAAAAAAAAAAAGAAATATTCCAAAAGCTAGGAATCCAGCAGTTGAAAAAAACAAATATGGAACTCTCCCACTCTCATGGAACTCAATACTCTCCAGAAGGAGGCAATAAAAAAGAAAAGAAAGATCTTGTTTTATATAATTTCAGATAGTAATAGTAGGGATTCAATTGTTATTTCTACAATTGAATCAAACATATGCTGATTCCGAGATTCATAAGTATCTTGTAAGACTCTTAAATTTGTACTGGTATAGTAGGGATAGGGTGGATGGGTTATGGACATTGGGGAGGGTATGTGCTATGATGAGTGCTGTGACAGGTATAAGCCTGATGATTCACAGACCTGTACCCCTTAGGCAATATATACATATATATACTGATACAGCTATACTTTACCAAAATGTATTATATGAATTAATTTATTTTTGCAAATATTAAAGTCAATAAAAGAATAAACCATGTAAAAGAAAGTCATAATATATCACTGTAGTAATGAAAAATTATGTTTTTAAAGATAAAATTTTCAAATATGTTAGATAAAACAAGAGAAACAAAGTAAGTTTTATTGTAACCATAACACAGTGCGTGCTTTTATAAACCATATTACATCATAAACATTTATTAGAAAGCAGTTTTGACTAATACTTTTAATAGGACATTTATATAAAGGGACAAAAGTGGGAAAGAATTTTCATAATATGTACTCATTGCTTAATAAGAACAATAACTGGTTTATATACTACTTGGCAAACCATTAATGTGAGTGATATTAAGGATTTGCATACTTCCTTCTCTCTTAGAAAATCCAAGCTTACATGTGGCACTAATTTGGTACCTGATATGTCAACCCTTTTATTTGTTGTTGAATTGGGTATCTGGTTTTATACATGGCTAAAGGAAATTTAATTGTATTTTTAAATTAAAAAAGAGAGTCGTAACTATAGTTGGAAGAATTCTCAAACATGACCTATTCACTTGAAGGATTCCACTTCTGATCATCTTGGTCCAGAGGTAAAGGAGTATGAAGAGCCACCTGTAAGTGTGGCTTCTGGGAATGTGGGTTAGTGACTCAGGTCTGGACCTCATTAATAAGGGACCACATTTCCTAGGAGAAAAGGACTATCATCAGGGACTACTAGGGACTAGAAAGTCAGAGTATCTTTTTAATGAAATATGAAATAAATATTTTTAATGAGATATGAAATATTTTTAATGAAATATGAAATTCACCATGAAAGGTGAATAAATTTAAGTAAATCCAAAATCAAACTGTAAGCATAGTAGCATAGACATTGAATTCAGATCATGTATAACTGAAATGCAGAGCATCTGTAAATACTACATTTCCAAAATTTTTGATGTTTTATATGCTGATGTTAAGTTGATGTTATTTTTCACATTCTAAAATGCCAGGATTTTTAAATTTTAATTTTATTCTTATTAAAAAAGGGGAAAGGAGATCTATGAAAAAATTCTTTTTAGTAAGTACCACCCCAATTATTAAAATTTGGCAGAGGGGATATTACTTCTACTATTTTCCTCAAGTTTTGTCATGAGAAAATCACAGAAGCAAGAAAAAAATTTTTAAGCAATTCGAGGCAATGAATCATTTGAAATACCAAACGTCCATCTTAGCTCAAGAAAAAACAAATCTTTATTATTTACAAATGTCTTCCACATCAAAGATCTACTTTTTTCCCGTATTAAGTGTACAAATAAATCTTTTAAAGGCAAATGAATATTTTGAAAATTTGAATGTAGCACTTAGGATACTGCTTTTTTTTTTTAGGATACCATTTTTATGTACCCATTATTTATCCCTTTTTTTCACCTCTCCCTACTTCCTCTCTGACAAATAAAAACATTTCAAATTTCACTAGTTTTACATGGACACTAAAATACCTAATTCAAGACTATGTGCATAAAGAAGAATCACCTGGGATGAGAAAGTGAAACCCATGATTACTCCACTGGTCTCCCACATCTGGTTGCCTTTCATTATTTATTAATGTTATTTCCACCACAAAAGAGCTCTGATCTAGTGTGCCATACTGGCTCAGCACTCGTCAACACTCCCCATCACCACCACAAGCACCACAGAGGTCCAAAGATTCTTACCCCTTCCAACCACTATAACCAAAAGAAAGATTTACAAATCGGAAATAACAAGAGCTTCATATCCTCTTTTTTCTAGTCCTCCTCAACATCTCCCACTGCCTCCACACACTCACCTATCCCTAGCTAGAATTACAGTTGTTGCTATTTCAATGGGAACAAAGGATTCTGAGCAGGAAATGAGAATTCTGTCAGATGAGAAGAGCAGTCATTTCATCCCAATATTCGAGACATTTTTTTTTTTCATTTTCCTATGAATCATACTTCTTCCTTCCTGGCACCTTGTGTATGCATGGTGGTGGGGGTATATGCATGGAGGTGGGGGCACTCTGTGTTTGGACCAAAAAAAGGCCAATACAAGAAGCAACTGAAAATCAATGGGAAATGCAGGAAAGTATAACAGGGCTGATGGTCCAAAAGCCTGGAGTTAGTTCAAACTGATACTTGGTAACTGGGCATTTTAGGTAAGCTCAGTTAACAGAATTCACGTTTGTGAATTGAAAAGGAAGGATCCGGGCGCCTGGGTGGCTCAGTGGGTTAAAGCCTCTGCTTTCGGCTCAGGTCATGATCTCAGCGTCCTGGGATCGAGGCCCGCATCGGGCTCTCTGCTCAGCAGGAAGCCTGCTTCCTCCTCTCCCTGTCTCTCTGCCTGCCTCTCTGCCTACTTGTGATCTCTCTCTCTGTGTCAAATAAATAAATAAAATCTTTAAAAAAAAATAAAAAAAAAAATAAAAAAAAATAAAAAATAAAAAATAAAAAAAAAAAAAGAAAAGGAAGGATCCAGGAGATTTAACTTAAACTTACTAAACAACAGACTTCAAAAGTAAAGGCAAAATTGACTGTTTCTGAGCTAGCACTGTGGATAATAATGTCTTAACATGAGTTTGTAATGGAAAAACAAGAACTAACTAAACTATAAAAATTTCCTGACCTGACAAGATACTCTAATCAATAGATGATAGCCATTTACAGCCATGGTTGAAAAAAATTTTGACCAAAAAGAACATTTGTAGCAGGGAGCAGAGAATGGCATTTAATTTCGGAAAAGGGAAATTTATGACTTGCAAATCATCTCGTCATTCAAAAAATAGTTAACAATCCCCTACCATGTACTAGATACCAACCCCTATAGAAACTTACACAAACCCTTCATAAAGTCAGAAAGCTTGTTCTCTTCTAAACCCATACTACTCTTTTCCTCCTCTGGGTTTCTACTAGTATTAGACTGCCCTATTTACACAACGCTAAATCATAGCCAATTGTCAGAATATACCTCAAACTCCACTTTATCCCCAAAACATTTCCTGATAATTAGAAAGTACATCACCCCTTCTTTTTACTTTTAAACACTTAGCGTAATCAATCAATTGTGGGTCAGTCATATCTTCATCAAAGAACTTTGTATTTTCTTGCCTGTAGAAGTAAGGGCTAAGCATCCAACCCTAGTATAAATTCACAGAAAGGAAGATCTGCTAGCAAGTTCATAAATTTTCCTGTAGTTGCACGTCAACATTTCTTTAAGTAGTGGTTTATTCTTTCATTCCATATGTTAGCATGTAAGTATATTCTCTCATCAAGCTTCCTGGAGAGAACGTAAAAGAGGTTAATTTATTAACAGTCATGTTATACTCTTATTAAGAAACTTATAAGGTAGTTTTTATTTTTAAAAAATTAATGATAAGTGTTGTGAAGGAAATGCCATTCAATGAGAGTGAGTAACAATGGAATCTGACCTAAATTTGATGGTCCAGGAAAATATGTTAAAAGTAGTTATGTACAGATACCTTCAGCAACAAGTGTTTTCTGCTCAAATCTTCAGAGAACTGGCATATGTTACTGATATGAAAAATATATGACAATATATGAAAAATAAGGGGGCAAAGTATATGAAAAATAAGGGTGGCACCTGGGTGGCTCAGTGGGTTAAAGCCTCTGCCTTCGGCTCAGGTCATGATCTCAGGGTCCTGGGATCGAGCCCCGCATCGGGTTCCCTGCTCAGCGGGGAGCCTGCTTCCTCCTCTCTCTCTGCCTACTTGTAATCTCTCTCTCTGTGTCAAATAAATAAATAAAATCTTTTAAAATATATATATATGAAAAATAGAAAGAAGAAATAAATACAAGTATGAGATTATTTCATACTCCAAATGGATAATCACAATTTTCATGATGCCAATACGCAGATCTGTTTGAAGAAAGTTTTAAGTGAATTCTTATTTTTGTTTAGTTTCAGATCTCTTCCAGAATTTTTCTGAACCACAGCAGACTAACTGGCTTTAACAAAGCAAGGATAGGCCCATTGTTCCCATTATTTCAAAAGTTTCCTTGTGCAGAGTGCTGAAAAGTTAATACCTCTAGAGAAAACTAATCAGAAGCACAGCTGTTCAATAGGAATGAGAAGTTATGGAAAGCAGAGACCCAGGAATGACAGCAGCCAGAAAATTATAGATGATTTTCCAATGGAGCACTGCTTAAAAATGAGGCCAAGAACATTTGGTATATTGGTCAAGTGAATGTCTCATGTCACTTATGGCACTGGATCCCCATGATGTAACCACAGAGGTGAGGACTTAGGATTGGGTCTTAGAGGTACCAGTTTGTCACTGTGGAAATAAGTGTTGATAAAAAGTAGAGCTAGATGCCATTTCGTTTGATGTCTATTATCTGTAAGGAACAAGTGACAAGGGTCCCAGAGGCTTAATTAAGAGCAAAAATGCAGCACTAAAACATGAATCTTTAAGCTAACTGACAACATTTTCCATTCTCTTCTCCCCAGTCCAAATCAGAGGTTTGTGGCCTGCACATAATCGGACATGATGGGGATGAGCCTACGAGAAAGACCCCTTGGGACCATCTGGCCAAACACAGCTGCAAAAAAATAAGCCTCTCTGTCTGGAAAAAGCTGTGATGGACACAGAATTGGAAGGGCTTCCAAGGGAAATGGTGGATTCCTCACTAGGAACATTTAATATGGGCAGAGCACACAGCAGGGGCCTCTCCAACACAGGGCAGGGTATAACAGGCTTTTCCAATGATGACTGATGCAGCTTGTCCTTCTCCCACAGTACAGGGAGGAAGGTGAGCCATCAGTCATATAACCATTTCCATAGATGTATCTCCGTGCCTCTTTTTGTAAATTAAGATTTTCTGACACAGAATTGGCCCCACACAGCTCTTACGAATGTCAACACAATTCAAAGGCTGAAAAGAAAAGAGTAATCGGTATAAGACAGTTCTGCTGCTTAAATTCAGCCCTGTCCTCAGTTAACATCAGGTCAGCATCAAATGATCTCTAATTTTCTTTCCAGACCAACCATATAGTTTCCTTTTTTGCCAACTTCAAGTAGAGGTAAAAAATAAAGACCACTGGAAAAAAAAAATGTCATCATCTCCCTAGCCAAGAGCAAGTGTGAGAAATAGGATATAGTCACTCCAAAGTCTTCACAGGAAGACCCAAGTGTCTCTTCCTTGTATTGGTGCTTCAAGAAATGAAACCTGATAACAAAGACCATTTGCCAAACAAGGCATAATTTTCTTTGTCTAGGTTTTGTTTGGAGTGGAGAATAGGGAGAGAAAAAAAAAAACACATGTGTAGGATAAAGTCTACACAAATATATTTGAGAAGGAATCCTCGACCATGTGCAAAGGAGAATCTTATTAGAGAGCATGAGAACTGAAGTTTAGGATCTGGGGGTGAAATTATAACACACAATAATGCTTATAAAGGTAAAAACAGACTGGAATGAACTAAAATGCAGATTACAAAAGCAGAAAGTCCTAGCTAAGACTTTCATTCAAGACAAGTTTAGAATACTTATATACAAATTCAACTCAATTCAATGATCTACTGATTGGCCATCTACTGTAAGCCTAGCATTATGCTAAGAACTGCTGAGAATACAAAGTTAAATAATACATACTACATCTCAAAATATTTGTAGTTCTCAGAAAGAAAAATTGTCCAATTTATCACTTAAGAGGTCCTACTCACTTTTCACTTTAGTAAGGCCTTGACCAAAATGGCATATTGAAAAGACAGAATTTGGAGTTACCAGACCTGGATTCAAATCCTGACTAAACAATTTATAAATGTAAACAGAGATGGTACTTTGTCTTGCCTACAGAGTGGGCTGAATGAGGGTGATGAGAATTGTAAAGCTTATACACACTGCTGTTCATTCTATCTCAATCTAACTACTTAACCATTCTAATTCTACTATGCCACTCCTCACAATGCCATAAACTAAAAAAACATCAAAAGCTGCACCAGCCACTGCACAAATGATAACTATGAGACTTCATTTTTACTACTGCTTAATGAAAAAGGCAATAAATTCAAAGCAAAAAACAAACTGGTTTTCTCATGTCAAAATCTCCTCAAAAATATGTGCAAAAAATAATGCTAAAATGCTTTTAGACTGGCCTGGGGAGAAAAAATGTATGTATTTGGATAATGTTCAAATATAGCACTCAGCATACTTTTCTGAACACCTAGAGAGGTGAGCCTGAGAAAACGGCCACGGTGTTGGCATCTCACTGGCCTTAAACATCAAGGAGAACTATGAAAGGAAAGAAAGCCTAAAAACATGGCTGAAATACTGTCAGGGTGTTATGGTTTGCAGTGGCCTCAGGAGACCTTGGCTGATATCAACTATCTCCAGGGTTGAAAACTCCGGTGCTAATTATGAACTCACATGGGAGAGACCCTGGAGATCTAACAATATCAAATATTTTCAATTTCCAACCATATGGTGAGAAAACCAGAGTGGAAGAGTAAAGAGGGGGAGAATGAATGAATTCCCAGTCAAATAAGACAAGTAGGTAGCTGCCTATCAGATCAAAATGATCCCCTAAGTGGAAAGGATTCCCAAAATCTTACCAGACTTATAAACTGGAGCCAAAAATTCTCCAATCTCATATTTTTGGCAGACAAGACATAGTCTTAAAAAGAAACAGCCAAAATCTCACTGCCACTTTCCCTAGCTCTTGATTTTTCTTTGCCCAGCAGATGACTGGTTTTGTGTTGTGTGCTACTCTTTTTGCTCAGTGCATAGGTACAGTGCACAGCTATACATTCTGTGAAAACAAATAAAAGACTCAAGCTGGTGCCTCTCAGCAACAACTTTTCCCCCAAAAGGGACAGGGCTGGGAAAGAAATATAAGTGTGCACTTACTGTTCTATTTCCACATCTGTTATTTCAGTGAAGTAAAGTTTGATTAAAATGGACACACACACAGTGATGAACTTAAAAATAATGTAACAAAAGGGTAGCTTAAGAGTGAAATGAGAGAAATTCTGTTCCTTTTGGCATGTGGACTAGTTATGTTCACACAACTGTAGGTCTTTTTGTGCATCTGCGGGCAGGATGGCACCCCTATCACCTACCTCCTGGAGTTATTTCCCTCCCACCAGTGCACAGAATAGAGAGTGAAATTTAGGGACAATTTCTTCAATATCTAGGGATGGCTCTGATTATAGGACCCATAGACACTGATATAATTCAAAAAGAAAAGTGAATCTTGAAGCAAATACTAATGAAAACAATCTAGGATTCCAAGTTACAATTAAGCATGCTTAAGCTTCAGTCATAATCACCATGGATATTTTAATTCTCTATGGCAAATTAGCTTAGTTAGTGAGGTCCAGTGGGAACCAAAGTCATGCTTTCCAGCACTTTCTAAACCAAATTTGGATTTAATTAATTTCTTGACTACAGATTATACTAGCAATTTCACAAACTGTACAAGACAAAGGGCAAACTCATGTAGTTAATTCCCCATTACAGAAAATTGTCCAAAAAGCCTAGACTTGTGGTCAGAAGCCTTAGGTTGAGATGCTGGTTTCTAGACTGTAGCTATGTGGCCTTGGACAAGTCAATTTTTCTGAGGCTTAGCTTCTTCACCTGGGAAATGAATATTTGAAATATGTTTTGCCATATTGTTATAAAGATCAAGGTGAGTCACATATATGAAAACACTTGGTAAAGTCTACTCTGCTATACATAACTGATACATAAAATAACTGATACAAAAAATAACTGTTATTGAGGAACTCAATATTAATATTGATATTAATATTTTAATCTCAAGATTAATTAATTAATAATTTAAATCTCAAGATTGAAAAAATCACATCATAAATTGGTATAAAATATGACTCTGTAAATATTTGTTGAGTTAAAGAATAAAGGAATAAAGTGATATTTCTGTACTTTTAAGCAGATTTCTTTGAAAGTCAACTAACTAGCCCCATGGTTTCCAAGTGGTGTTTTTGTAGAAGCCCAGAGATCTCTGAAGGTACTCAGAGAAAATGAGAAGACATGCAGATAGAGCTCCAAAACTCTCACCTAACTTCAGTCAGAGCATCTTCTTGTATAAATAGGGTTTTCAAAGTTGCAAATGTCAAAGCAAACACACTCAGCTCATTCAGAGTTGCTCTGTTTGTCTTCATACTTGGATCCTGACCAGTTTCTGCTATATCCCAGCATTTCTTTGACCTCTCTCTCTTAAAATATAAGGGGAAATATCATTGATGTTGTAGTTCATCAAACATCCTAAGTCTCAGACAAGCCTAAATCTGGTCATCAGTGTAAAGAATAAATACCCTGATGTTTCTGAAGACTTTACTTTGATTCAATTGTTGAAGCTAAATACTCTCCAGCAGGCTCTGGAAGGACAAATGGAAGGTCTTTATTATTTCCTGCTTTTCTGGTACCTCCTGTGTGTGTGCACACATGGCCAGTGGGCTGTCTCAGGAGGCCAGCTGGAATACTGGGTGGAGTACTGAACTGGGAGTCAGGAGATGTAAGCTCAGTCATAGCTCTGGAACCAAGTCATGATAAATGACAGTCTTTGATAAATCTCTAGATCTTTAAATCTTTTTGAAAAATAGACTGAAGATCTCCTCAGGTCCTATAATTGCAAAAGTTCTATAATCTATGTATTAATGACACACTTTAAGGGGGTTACTCTGGAATAAGCCCGTAGAGGAACATACCTACTTTAAGATTTAATTTTATCTCATACACTGTACAGGATATAAAATATGCTGAAACTTCATGAGCAATATAGAAATACTCTGATGACGGGCTCACAGGTTTACCACGATGGCTATAGCTTACTGTGCTGGAACTTTCCTTGGAACATAGAACACAACAGCTTAATGTCTTATAGATTTGTTCAGAATGGTTTTGTTTCTTTAACAAAATACTGGCTCCATTAAAAAGAAATTATAGGGTAGTGTTTTGTTGATTACAGAAGTGGGGAGATATACAGAATCAAGAATACTATTTCTTTTTAAACTGAAGTATAGGCTTTCCCTAAAAATAAAACAGCGTGGAAGATTTATGAAAATACACAGATCTACTTATTCTTCTCAAGGGCAATGAACGCAAACCAAATGCTCTAATCATAAATGAAGATCCTGCTTTGCTCTGTGCTTTATCTTAGCCCTAAAGAAAACTTTCGTCTATTTATATTCAGTCTGCTCCTATCATTTTGTTTATTTACTTTCATGCAATAGTATTTTGCCTACTTATCACTACCATGATTACAACTCCTTTTTAAAAGCCAAATTGATGTCAGAAACCCAAATTTCATCTATTTGTTAATCTTTTGGCACCACATTCTGGGAGGTCAGTATCTGGTCATGGTCTTCAGTTTCATATGATACACAATATTTGTATCTCGTGAATCTGATCTAAATAACCCAGTCTTGAAAATCGATCTAAACAGGCCATTTGGATTACAAAAATACTACTTCACCTATGGAATAGACACTGACCCAGCACACAAACTAACATTGCCCATTATCCTCCCCAGTCGCACAGAGCTACCCATGGAAGAAAGAAATAAGTAGCATTATCTATGAAGTAGGTTTGAGGCAGTAACATTTTATTACGAAAGAACTGCCTGTCACTATTCTTCTCTATCTTGCATTCTTAGTGTCTTGAAGGTTTTAGGCTCTCCAGGAATTTCCCCTTAAAATTCAGTTGCATGGAAACAGGGAGGGGTTGGTGGATCACTGTAGCAACTCAAAGTTGAACTGAAGAATCTGAGAAAAGAAAAACATATGCTGAAGGAGGATGTGTGAAATCACCAAAAATCAACTGCCTATCTCATAATCTTGTCACCTCATATTATTTATCCCTGCAAAAAATAAAACAGCAAACACTAGATTTCTAGCTTCAAAAAATAAGCAAAACATCTCCAAATGACAATAGTTGAAGACATATCTTATTTTCTCCTACTGACTTAGCAATTTTCTGAGACATCAATGAAAAACCATTGCGTTTGGCCATTTTTGGAGCTTTCCTCTACACTGGGACAATTAACAATATTAAGAAAATGTGAAAGGTAGCAGAACTGTGATCATTCTTTTCCTGATTGTGTTTATCAAGATGTTTCATTCAACTCCCACAGTTGGTCCATTAATCCAGTCGTGTTCAAATGGCTTTACAGATAATTACATTCCCAAACTCTCAATTTCCATACATTCTGTTTAGTAAAGCTGATCTGCCTGAGAATATGCCTGTAGTGCTCTTTCATAATCTCCTCCCTCTTTATAAAGGACAGACGGAAGTTTTTACCCACCCAGAATCTTACCACAAATGTCAAAACTTCTGGAACACCAAACAAAGAAAGTTTTTCAAATATTTGCATTAGTATTAAGCAAATGAATTTTTTTAATGACAGCATAGCAAAACCTTTTGTAAATCAGGTAGTTGTAAATTCTTTGCTTTTGGCAAAACTGGAAGACCAAAATCAACTTGTCAGCTGATAGATCATTAAAATTAATCTTGGTGCAAGTTCATCATGTGAATTTTTACATTTACTACACAAAAAAAAATCAAAGAACTGAGTGACCATTTCTACAATATCACACTGAGTAATACTGCTATAACAAACTTCTTCCAATATCATATATTTATTTGTATGGACAAGATTTATCAGTCTTTATGTATTTAAAAATAAAAATAGGGGCATCTGGGTGGCTTTGTCGGTTAAGCATATGCCTTTGGTTCAGGGTCCTTGGATTTAGCCCTAGATCCCAGGGGGTCTATTACTCCCTCTCCCTCTGCCACTGTCCCCTGCTCATGTTCTCTCTCTCTCTCTCTCTCTCAAATAAATAAAATCTTGCAAAATAGAAATAAAATTTATGCCAAATCCTGTTTCATCCAAGCAACAAACAGTGCCCACAGATAAATGAACTGAGTGAAGAAAGACATGCCCTATGTATCATATTAGTAAGGGTATTTCTAATAAAATTTTGCTTTGTCAATAATTATCAACAACTTTAATAAATTTTATTGTTATTAACCGTGCACTGATAATACTTGTAGTGATAATGCAATCCAGAATAATATTTTTAAATACGTTGTGCCTTATGATCACAGAAAATGAGTTTTTAACATCAATTCACTATTATATAATGAATACATATCTTTAAAATTTTTTATTTAGAATGAAGAAAATTTATTTTTATTTTTTTAGCATATGAGATGGACTTTTTATTTAGTGTGTATTTATTTTATTAACATATAATGTATTATTTGTTTCAGGGGTATAGGTCTGTGATTCATCAGTCTTACACAATTTACAACACTCACTATAGTTCATACCCTCCCCAATGTCCATCACCACGCCACCCTATCCCTCCCACCCCCCTCTACTCCAGCTACCCTCAGTTTGTTTCCTGCGATTAAGAGTCTCTTATGGTTTGTCTCCCTCTCTGGTTTCATCTTGTTTCTTTCATTTTTCCCTCCTTTCCCCTATGACCCTTTGTCTTGTTTCTCAAATTCCTCATATCAGTGAGATCATATGATAACTCTTTGTCTGATTGACTTATTTTGCTTAGCATAATACCCTCTAGTTCCATCCATGTTGTTGCAAATAACAAGATTTCATTTTTTGATGGCTGCAAAATAGTCCAATATATATATACCCCACATCTTCTATATCCATTCTTTTGTTGATGGACATCTAGGCTCTTTCCATAGTTTGGCTACTGTGAACATTGATGCTATAAGCATTGGGGTGCATGTGGCCATTCGGATCACTATCTTTGTATCTTTGGAGTAAATACCCAGTAGTGCAATTGCTGGGTCATAGGGTAGCTCTATTTTCAACTTTTTGAGGAAACTCCCTACTGTTTTCCAGAGTGGCTACACCAGTTTCCATTCCCACAAACAGTATAGGAGTTTCTTTACATCCTCACCAACACCTGTCGTTTCCTGACTTGTTAATTTTAGCCATTCTGACTAGTGTGATGGGGTATCTCACTGTGGTTTTGATTTGTATTTCCCTGATGCCAAGTGATGTTGAGCACTTTCTCATGTGTCTGTTGGCCATCTGGATGTCTTTTTTGGAGAAATGTCTGATCATGTCATCTGCCCATTTTTTGTTTGGATTATTTGTTCTTTGGATGTTGAGTTTGGTAAGTTCTTTATACATTTTAGATACTAGTCCTTTATCTGATATGTCATTTGCAAATATCTTCTCCAATTCTGTCAGATGTCTTTTGGTTTTGTTGACTGTTTCCTTTGCTGTGCAAAAGCTTTTGATATTGATGAAGTCTCAATAGTTCATTTTTTCCCCTTGCTTCCCTTGCCTTTCGTGATGTTACTAGGAAGAAGTTGCTGCGGCTGAGGTAAAAAAGATGCTGCCTGTGTTTTCCTCAAGGATTTTGATGGATTCCTGTCTCACATTTAGGTCTTCCATCCATTTTGAGTCTATTTTTGGGCATGGTGTAAGGAAATGGCCCAGTTTCATTCTTCTGCTTGTGGCTGTCCAATTTTCCCAACACCATTTGTTGAAGAGATTGTCTTTCTTCCATTGGGCATTCTTTCCTGCTTTGTCAAAGATTAGTTGACCATAGAGTTGAGGGTCCACTTCTGGGCTCTCTATTCTGTTCCACTGATCTATGTGTCTGTTTCTGTGCCAGTACCATACTGTCTTGACGATGACAGCTTTGTCATAGAGCTTGAAGTCTGGAATTGTGATGCCACCAGCTTTGGTTTTCTTTTTCAACATTCCTCTGGATATTTGGAGTCTTTTCTGGTTCCATATAAATTTTAGGATTGTTTGTTCCATTTCTTTGAAAAAAGTTGATGGTATTTTGATAGGGATTGCATTAATGCTCCAGGGAGCATAGACATTTTCACAATATTTGTTCTTCCAATCCATCCATGAGGATGGAAGGTTTTTCCATTTCTTTCTGTCTTCCTCAATTTCTTTCATGAATACTTTATAGTTTTCTGAATAAAGATTCTTTGCCTCTTTGGTTAGGTTTATTCCTAGGTATCTTATGGTTTTGGGTGCAATTGCAAATCTATATCACCTCCTTAATTTCTCTTTCTTCTGTTTTGTTGTTGGTATATAGAAATGCAACTGATTTCTGTGCATTGATTTTATATCCTGACACTACTGAATCCCTGCATGAGTTCTAGCAGTTTTGGAGTGGAGTCCTTTGGGTTTTCCACATAAAGTATCATATCATCTGCAGAGTGAGAGTTTGACTTCTTCTTTGCCAGTCTGGATGCCTTTTATTTCTTTTTGTTGTCTGGTTGTGGAGGCTAGGACTTCTAGTGCTGTGCTGAATAGCAGTGGTGATAGTGGACATCCCTGCCGTGTTCCTGACCTTAGGGGAAAAGCTCTCAGTTTTTCTCCATTGAGAATGATATTTGCTGTGGGTTTTTCATAGATGGCTTTGATGATATTGAGGTATGTACCCTCTATGCCTCCACTGTGAAGAGTTTTGATCAAGAAAGGATGCTGTACTTTGTCAAATGTTCTTTTAGCATCTATCGAGAGGATCATATGGCTCTTGTTCTTTCTTTTATTAATGTCTTGTAGCACATTGATTGATTTGCAAATGTTAAACCAAACTTGCAGCCCGGGAATAAATCCCACTTGGTCGTGGTGGATAATCCTTTTAACGTGTTGTTGGATCCTACTGGCTAGTATTTTGGAGAGAATTTTTGCATCCCTATTCATCAGGGATATTGGTCTGTAACTCTCCTTTTTGATGGGGTCTTTGGTTTGGGGATCAAGGTAATACTGGCCTCATAAAATGAGTTTGGAAGTTTCCTTCCATTTCTCTTTTTTGGAACAGTTTCAGGAGAATAGGTATTAATTCTTCTTTAAATGTTCGGTAGACTTACCCTGGGAAGCCGTCTGGCCCTGGGCTCTTGTTTCTTGGGACATTTTTGATGACTGCTTCAATTTACTTACTGGTTATGGATCTGTTCAAGTTTACTATTTCTTCCTGGTTCAGTTTTGGTAGTTTATATGTCTGTAGGGATGCATCCTTTTCTTCCATATTGTCTAATTTGCTGGCATATAGTAGCTCATGATATGTTCTTATAATTGTTTGTATTTCTTCTGTGTTAGTTGTGATCTCTCCTCTTTCATTCATGATTTTATTAATTTGGGTCCTTTCTCTTTTCTTTTGGATAAGTCTGGACAGGGGTTTATCAATCTTATTAATTCTTTCAAAGAACCAGCTCCTTGTTTCATTGATCTGTTCTACTGTTTTTCTATTTCATTGATTTCTGCCCTGATCTTTATTATTTCTCTTCTCCTGCTGGGTTTAGGCTTTCTTTGCTGTTCTTTCTCCAGCTCCTTTAGGTGTAGGGTTAGGTTGTGTACTTGAGACCTTTCTTGTTTCTTGAGAAAGGCTTGTATTGCTATATACTTTTCTCTTAGGACTGCCTTTGCTGCATCCCAAAGATTTTGAACAGCTGTGTTTTCATTTTCATTTGTTTCCATGAATTTTTTTAATTCTTCTTTAATATCCTGGGTGACCCATTCATGCTCTTTAGCCTCCATTTATTTGATTGAGTTCTAACTTTCCTCTTATGATTGAGTTCTAGTTTCAAGCCATTGTGGTCTGAAAATATGCAGGGAATAATCCCAATCTTTTGGTACCAGTTGAGACCTGATTTGTGACCCAGGATGTGATCTATTCTGGAGAATGTTCCATGTGCACTAGAGAAGAATGTGTATTCTGTTGCTTTGGGATGGAATGTTCTGAATATATCTGTGATGTCCTTCTGGTCCAGTGTGTCATTTACAACCTTTATTTCCTTGTAGATCTTTTGCTTAGATGATCTGTCCATTTCAGTGAGGGGGGTGTTAAAGTCCCCTACTATTATTGTATTATTGTTGATGTATTTCTTTGATTTTGTTATTAAT
The DNA here is from genome assembly GCA_002007465.1 of Ailurus styani. NCBI lineage: Eukaryota > Metazoa > Chordata > Mammalia > Carnivora > Ailuridae > Ailurus > Ailurus styani. The sequence goes on from LNAC01000007.1 coordinate 3,305,743, forward strand.
TGGCTTATATAATTGGCTGCTCCCATGTTAAGGGCATAGATATTTAAAATTGTTAGATCTTCTTGTTGGAAAGACCCTTTAAGTAGGATACAGTGTCCTTCCTCATCTCTTATTTTTGTCTTTGGTTTAAAATCTAATTTGTCTGAGATAAGGATTGCTACCCCCAGCTGTCTTTTGATGTCCATTAGCATGGTAAATGGTTTTTCACCTCCTCACTTTTATTCTGGAAGTGTCTTTGGGTCTAAAATAAGTCTCTTGCACATAGCATATCAATGGGTCTTGCTTTTTTATCCATTCTGACACCCTGTGTCTTTTGATAAGGCATTTAACCCATTTACATTCAGGTTAACTATTGAAAGATATCAATTTAGTGCCACTGTATTGCTTGTGACTGTTACTGTCTCTGTTCCTTTCTGGTCTATGTCACTCTTTGCTTAGAGGACCCCTTTCAATATTTACTGTACGGCTGTTTGGTGTTTGCAAATTCTTTTAGTTTTTGTTTATCTTGGAAGCTTTTTATCTCTCCTTCTATTCTCTCTCCTTTTTTTTTCTCCTTCAATTTTCAATGACAGCCTACTTGGATATACTATTCTTGGCTGCATATTTTTCTTATTTAGTGCTCTGTATATATCATGCCAGTCCTTTCTGGCCTTCTAGGTCTCTGTCAATAGGTCTGCTGCCAATCTAATATTTCTACCGTTATAGGTTACACACCTCTTGTTCCGAGCTGCTTTTAGGAATTTCTCTTTATCTTTGAGACTTGAAATTTTTATTGTTAGATGATGGGGGTGTGGACCTATTTTTATTGATTTTGAGGGGGCTTCTCTGTGCCTCCTGGATTTTGATGGCTGTTTCCTTCCCCAAATTAGGGAAGTTCTCAGCTATAATTTACTCCAATATACCTTCTGCCCCTCTCTCTCTTTCTTCTTCTTCTTTTTTTTTTTCTTCTTTCTCCTTCTTCTGGGATCCCAATTATTAGAATATTGTTTTGTCTTATGGTATCACTTATCTCTCGAATTCTACCCTCATGATCCAGTAGCTTTTTTTTTTTTAAGATTTTATTTATTTATTTGAGGAGAGAGAGAGTACAAGTAGTCAGAGAGGCAGGCAGAGAGAGAGGAAGCAGGCTCCCCACTGAGCAGGGAGCCTGATGTGGGCCTTGATTCCAGCACCCTGAGATCATGATCTGAGCTGAAGGCAGAGGCTTTAACCCACTGAGCCACCCAGACGCCCTCCAGTACTGGTTTATCTCTCTTTGTCTCAGCTTCTTTATTCTCCGTCATTTGGTCTTCTATATCACTAATTCTGTCTTCTGCCTCATTTATCCTAGCAGTTAGTAACTCTTCATTTTTTATTGCACTTTATTAATAGCCTTTTTTATTTCAACTTGGTTAGATTTTAGTTTTTATTTCTCCAGAAAGGGATTCTCTAGTATCTTCTATGTTTTTTCAAGACCAGCTAGTATCTTTACAATTATCATTCTGAACTATAGTTCTGACATCTTACTAATGTTCATATTGATTAGGTCCCTGGCAGTGGGTACTGCCTCTTATTCTTTTTTTTTTAAAGATTTTATTTTTTTATTTGACAGAGAGAGAAATTACAGGTAGGCAGAGAGGCAGGCAGAGAGAGAGGAGGAAGCAGGCTCCCCGATGAGCAGAGACCCCGATGCGGGGCTTGATCCCAGGACCCTGGGATCATGACCTGAGCCGAAGGCAGAGGCTTTAACCCACTGAGCCACCCAGGCGCCTCTCTCTTTTTTTGAGGTGAGTTTTTCCATTTTGTCATTTTGCCCAGAGAATAGATGAATGAGAGAACAAAATGCTAAACGGGTAACAACGACCCTAGAAAAATATACACTAAATGAATCAGGAGAGACCCACAATGGGGGTGGGGGAGTGAAGAAAGGAAAAAAAAAGAATATGATCAGGCTGGTAACTAGAACAGAGCCACACACTAGGTTTGGGGTGTATTTTTGTCTGTTAGAAGAAACTCCCTCCCAAAATTTTTAAGAATGAAAAACTTATACATACACAAAAATAAGGGTAAATATGATGAAAGGATGGAATATGACTGTAAAGATGAAAATTAAAAAATATTTTTAAAAAGGAATTGAAAAGATAAGAAGCTGGTTGAAAAAAAAGGAAAAAAATTAAAAAAGGAAAGAATTGTGATCATGCAGGAGACTAGAAGAAAGACATACACTAGATTTAGGGTATATTTTGGTTTGTTCGAAGAAACTGTACCCCAAAATTTTAAAGAAAGAAAAACTTATATATATATATATATATACACACAAAATAAGGTTAAATACAATGAAGGGATAGATTATGACTATAAAAATGAAAATTAAAAAAGATTTTTTAAAAAGGTATTGATAAGATGTTGGTTAAAATAGGAAAGAGGAAAAATTCAAAAAGGAAAAGAAAAAGAAAATTTAAAAAATTTAACTTTGCAAGACTAAAGAATCATGGGGGATAAAGCCATGAATTCTTTGTGCTGTATTTCCCTAGTGCTGGAGTTTTGCAGTTCTCATTGATTGGTAAACTTGGTCTTGGCTGGATGATCTTGCTGACCTTCTTGGGGAGGGCCCTCTTGCAGTGATTCTCAAATGTCTTTGCCCGAGGTGGAATTGCACTGCCCTTGCCAGGGGCTAGGCTAAGCAATGTGCTCAGGTTTGATCTCAGTAGTTTTTGTTCCCTGAAAGCTTTCTGCACAGATTTAGAGATTGAGAATGAAAATGGTGGCCTCCCAATCTCTGGCCCTGGAGTTGCTGAGAGCTCAGGGCCCCTCTCTTCAGTGAGCCCTCAGAGAAAAGCAGTCAACCACTCCTCTCTCCCTGGTCTCCGGCCGCACTCCCTGCTCTCCTGGCCTGTGACTGAGTGTTTCTATCTCTGGCACATGACCCCATTTGAAGTCTCCAAACCCAGCAGATTCCTGCAGTGTGCTCCTACACTACTTCACCCAGTGGAGGAAGGGGGGTGTCTCCCCAGATCTGCCTCTTCGAGTGGGGTCCCTGCCTGAAGAGTAGTGGCCTGACTGTGCTGCGGATCACAGTTTATGGCAACCCTCAGCTGAGAGCCCCTTCCTTGGTTCTGCCTTTGCAGTCAGCTTCCCTGCTCCAATACCTGGGAGCTCTGCCACATTCAGGCACCCCCAGTCTTTCTGTGACACCGCGGATCCTCAGAACACACTGTCCCAGCAAGGGTTCCACCCCCCACTTAGCCACCAGAGTGACTTGCTTCTGAGGAGCAGACTTCTTTTTTTTTTTTTTTTTTTAAAGATTTTATTTCTTTGTTTTGACAGAGAGATTACAAGTAGGCAGAGAGGCAGGCAGAGAGAGAGAGAGGAGGAAGCAGGCTCCCCGCTGAGCAGAGAGCCCGATGCGGGGCTCGATCCCAGGACCCTGGGATCATGACCTGAGCCGAAGGCAGAGGCTTTAACCTACTGAGCCACCCAGGCGCCCCGAGGAGCAGACTTCTAAAAGTTCTGATTTCGTGCTCCACTGCTCTATTACTTGCCAGGAGCTGGCCCCTCCCCCCGCAGCCTATCTTCCTGTATATTGCCTCAGATTCACTTCTCTGCATGTCCCACTCTCCAAAAAGTTGTCACTTTTCTGTTCATAGAATTGCTGCTCTTCTTTTCTTCTATTTCCTTTCCAGTTTGTAGGTGTTCAGAATGGTTTGATAACTAGCTGAATTCCTGGAACCAGAGGAAATTTAGGTCTCCTACTCCTCTGCGCTCTTGCTCCTCCCCTCAATACATATCTTTTAAAAAAGGTATATAATAAGTGGTGCATCAACAACATGAAGAATAAGGCTACTTACATTTTGACTTCTGAGAGAAAAATGGAATAAAAATTGAAGTTTTTGGAGAAAGAGATATAAAATTTCCAACTGTTAAGAAGAGCTTATTCCTGTGTTTTTAAAACAGATTAATGCATTTTGGTAGAAAATGGCATGTATGTGCCATTGGATACATTTTAAAAAGTGATACAACAGTCTTACATTATGTCAATGTTTACAGTACAATAGCAATTACTTCATTTGTAACTATTTGTCTTATATTAAGAATTTTGGATGTCAATTTAAAAATGTGCCAGGAGATTTATAGTTTTTCAAAATTCTACTAGAAGAGCAAAGTTGTTTGACATCACTGCATTTGCCAATAGTGAGGTAATTTTGTGGCACATGAGCAGGTAATAAGCAAGTTTGGAAAGCACAGTATGCCTTGAAGGCTCAGGAGGCCCATTGGAAACAGCTCTTCCACCATCCAAAATGCCCAGATAAACTCAGAGGTCTCACTGGTATCTGAAAAATTGCATGTGATTTCTCTTTCAAATACTTAATTCACATTTTCACTCCGTTATCAAAGGATGGACAGTATTTCACTAAATCTTACCCAAAATTAATTACTCATTTTAATTTTTAAGCAATATCATCATCACTAACAATGTGTCATTTGGAGATGGGAGCTCTTAGATGGAACAGGACACTCTCCCAGGAGCCACTACCAGCTAACTGAATTTAGGCAATTCTGGTAAACTCTGCAATCTCAGTCTTTCAATTGGTAAAAAGAAGAAAATATTTGTTTTCATACATCACTGGGTTTTTGTAAGAAAAGATGTGTTACTTCTGGCTAGACTCCTAAAATCTATATAAAACTGAAATTATTTTCATTATGATTTGACCAAAAATGATTATTGATTATTTACTATGCCTCTAGCACTACACTAGACCCTACTGGGAAATAGAAATATATGATCCAATTTCCATCCTTAAAGAGCTCCCAAACCAGTTGGAGGACATGAGAGTGAGAAGGATGTTGGTTTAGTAAGAATAAAACAACGTATGATAAAAAGCAATACTGCTGGTTTGACATTCATCTTGCTCATTATGTTATTCAATAAGAAAGGACATTTCCTGGATACCACTGACCAACCCATTGGAGAACGCATCCCATGAACTTAAGACTATGTTTTCTGCCTTTCAGCATAAATATGAACTGTAAGAAGAAGAAAGCGAGCTATGTGCTCTCTTATCATGTCAACTTTCCCCAAATTAAAGAGACTTAAATATAAAGCAAAGGGGTTTTTTTCAGTATATGAATATATTTATATATTATTTTGAAGATTTGGGGTTTTACTAAGAGAAAATTCAATGAAAATGTGACACTGTTTACAAAAGATGGTCCCCTAAAATAAAAAACATAAAACACAGTGAAATTTGCTCCCTTTATTGATTTAACACTTCTTTAATAAATAGTAGAGAATATGACAGAGCAAGTCTCTACACTAATGGAGTTAATAGTAACTGCATGGTATTTCCATTTAGAGAGTGACATGGTGGTGGGTGAGATACAAAAGTCTAGGAAAAGAGTCAACAGACATAGAGATCCAATATCAAGTTCAAAAGCCTTCAACCAGAAATATACTCAGTATAGTCAATCATCAAGAAATGTGGCTGAAGCATAAGGAAAGAATAGTGGGAAAGGAGGTCATAGAAAGAGCCTGTTCTAGATCAAGTAGACTTTGTAGGCTGAGGTATAGAGTTAGACTTTTATTCTAAGTGCGCTGGGAAGCCATTGAAATATTTTAAGGAAGAAAGTATTATTACTTGGCATATGTTTTTAAAAGATCATTCTGGCAGATTTGTTGACATGGAAATGGTGAGAATATTCTGATCGATATGTCCTAAAAAACAAACAAACAAACAAAAGACAGCCTCAACAAAAGAGGTCAAGGGGAGAGATGTAAGACAGGACGGAGTAAGGAATGAGACACTAAAAGAAATGGCTGAGGTAGAATACAATGTCAGTCCAGTCCACGATGCCATTACAAAAGCAGTTTGTCCTTAGAAATGGATCTTCCTTTCCTTTATCTTTCTCCCCCTTACTCTAGATTCCTTAGGTACCCACTGACCTTATTTGTCTTCTAGCTGTTCAAATGTCCCCACTACTCACATCTAATGTGCCAAATTAATCAACTATTTTTTTCTCTGAGCCCCATTTAAAAAAAAAAAGTTTATTCTCTCAATGAAGTTTACTTCAGCTAGGTGTTACACGGAAAGGACTCTGATTTTACTAACACTAAAATGACAGTCCTCTAACAACTCCAAGTATATATACACTTTAAAAGCTTGTTAAAATACATGAACAGCAATTGAGAAAGTTTACGTAACTATGTAAGGAATTTTTGAAAATATTTTCATTTATTTGTTTGAGAGAGTGAGCCAGAAAAGTGGGGGGGGAGGGGGGGAGGAAAGGCAGAGGGAGAAGCTGACTCCCCACTGAGCAAAAAACCAGATATGGGACTCCATCCCAGGATCCTGGGATCATGACCTGAGCCCAAGGCAGACACTTAACTGACTGAGCCACCCAGGCACCCCTATGTAATGAATTTTAGACAGTATGAAAGAATGGCAGGAATAGGCAAGAATGTGATAAGGGGCATTCTCTATGTATAACTTTATATATAACCTCTGTATATAACCATTACAGTATCTAGTATAGGACCTAATATATAGATATTTAGGAGAGAATGAATTAATACATTTTATACAATGTATTGATTTATTGAAAAAATAAGAGCACCTGTTCTCCTTATAATGTGATCATTTCAGTATATTTCTCTACTTTTATTTTTTTAAGATTTTATTTATTTATTTGAGAGGGAGAGAGAGACAGACAGAGAGAGAGAAAGCATAATGGAGGGCAGAGGGAGAGGAGGAAGCAGTCTCCCTAGTGAGCAGGGAGCCTGATGCAGGGCTCAATCCCAGGATCCCAGGAGCCGAAAGCAGACACCCAACTGACTGAGCCACCTATGTGCCCCTATTTCTCTACTTTTAGTTCCAGAAAACAGATAACAGAAAAATGTAGTTAAAGAAATTAACTGTTCTACCAAAAAAGAAAGCTATAATGCCTGACTACCTCACTTAAAGACAAGTTCAAATAACACTATTCATGCCATTGATGGCTGAACTTAGTGACTCAATAAATCATAAGTTTAAAATGTAGAGCAAATTATACTCCTAGTAATTTTTAAGACATTAAGAGATAAACAAGGAGAGGGAGTCAGATTGAAAAAATTTTAAGTAAGTCAGCACAGTGATGTCTCATGTGCAAAGTACTATGGGGAAAGGAGAAGATACTCCAAATTCATCTGGAGATTAACTGTATATTTAGACAGCCCTGATCATCTTGCAATGACCTATTCAGCAGCACTTACATTCTGAGAGGCACATGGATTCACATAACTACTTATCAGCCAATTCCTCTCATAATTATAGACTCAGACCAGACACTTGTTATTCCTACCAAGATGTTTTAAGTAATCACCTGGTGAAAATCAATAGGAGACATTAGCTCACATTTGGAAGTGTTTCCAAAATAATCACTCCTCATTTTTTAGTATCATCTGGGAAGAAAGAAAGCCATATAAATTTCGATACACCTGAAACTTATGTTTAAATGCTAAAACATGTTCTGTTTATTTTCTAATATAGTGAAACATTTGACTGCTCTCCAAGAGAGGACATGGTCATAACTGCAGCTTTTCTTGATTCAAATCATGATTATGAATATCATTCATTTTACTGTAACATCCTCCGTGATGAAATATGAAGTATGATTTCCTTCTATACTCATTACCCCAAATACCTTTCCCCTTCATTTGACAGTAGCTATAAAGAGCAGACTTTCCTTTTTACCACCATCTAATTTGCTGTTTTTAGTTACCAATATATTAGGAAATCATGTTATCGCTGATCATTTTTATAAGAAAGTCATCATAAATTATACCAATATTTCCAATTCAAATATATAACTACAGAGCTTTTTTACTTCTGCAATTTTATGTTATCTTTTTATCTTATACTAAAAATACTGATTTAATAATGACATTAACATATTTATTACTCTTATCTTACTATATAGTATACACACATACACACATATATATAGGTTGGTTCAAAGTAACAGTATTTGGGTGCCTGGCTGGCTCAGTTGATTTAGCATCTGCCTTAGGCTCAGATCATGATCCTGGGGTCCTGGGATCTAGCCCCGGGTCAGGCTCCCTGCTCAGCAGGGAGTCTTACTCCCTCTCCCTCTGCTCATCCCCCCAGCTTGTGCTCTCTCTCAAATAAAATCTTTTTAAAAATAACAGTATTAATATTATTATTACAATATGATTACTAAAGGCACTTTAAATTTTTTTTGCAGTTTGTTTCAGCCATAGGATATATCCTACTAGCAGTATGTAGTCAAATTATTCTGTTTTAAAATTACTTGAAATCAACTCCTCTCAATGTGACTAAGCCAGCAATGCAAAAGTAGGTACATTAGGTTTCATTTTACTTGTGATTTTAGGGATGTTCTGTCTTATAATTTCATAAAATATTTCACTGGTTAGGCTGAGTTCGATCTACAAAACCATGTACATTTGGAGGTTTCTAGTTTCTATCCCTACTGTCTATCCTCTTCCTTCCTTCCCACTAAATATCTTTATTAATTTCTGGTTTACCCTCCCATTTCTCTTTATTCCTTTCTTAGGCTTTAATTTCAAATAATTTTCAGTTTTCATGAAAGTTGCAAAGAGAGCAGAGATAGGTCTATATGTCCTTCACTGAGCTTTCCCCAATGTTGACATCTCACATAACCATCACACATTTGTCAAAAATGAGAAATTAACAACTCGCACAACACTAACAACTAAATTACAGACTTTTATTCATACTTCACTAGTTTTTCCGTTAACATACTCTTCCTGTTCCAGGACCTAATTCAGGATATCTCATTTCATTTAGGCCATTTTTATAAAAGTAAGGTAGCTAGCATATATTTTTATTTTACATCTATTTATATACTTCTCTCTTAAACGAAAGGTGGAATACTATACAGATTTGTTGTCTTTCTCTTTTTTAAATTAACAGTGTATCCTGAAAATTATTCTACAGTAGTATATATAACTATCCTTCATTCCTTTTCATACTAGTTTATATTCTATTGTATAGATATGCTATAGTTTAATGTCATTTATACACAAAAATTTTAGGTGTTCAATAATAATCATTGTGCAGAACTTTTTTGAATAAAATGGTAAATTACTAAAAAACAGTCATGTCTAGAGCCTAATGATTAAAAACCCTAAGTGTAAGTGATCACACAGCTAAACCTTACAAAAGAAGTTGGTACCACATAATCACTACTGAACAAATACAAGTAGCATATTTTAACTTTTTTCTTTTACTGCACATGGATCCCTTTTTAGAATAATGTTTCTAAATCCATAAAATAAAATGCATAAAGTTAAAAATAAAACCAATTATAAAGACACTTATCAAATCACTAAATAAATTTGTGAAATAGTAATATATGTGCATTTTGATGCATTCAATAACAAGATCTAGTAGCAGTCTAATAACTGTCAATTCAAAGTAATCATGAATAAAAATTATGTTTCATACTTTCTGTAAATTTTATAATGTGACATGAAAATATTTATTATCCTATTGGTGACAGTCTCATATTGGTATTGCCAATATTGCTGTGGTTTGTAGTTTACATTTTTAACTGAAGGCAATGTAAAATTTCAGTTAAACATTAATGAAAATAAAGACGTAATTGTTCCTCATTCAAGTTCACAGAACCCCCCTTTCTCCCCATCGACTCCAAGTTACTAAACCCTGCCTTAATGTCAAGAAAGAGCAGTACTATCTAGGTATTTTGCTAGTTTGCTATTTCAAGAAAAGCAGGAAATTAATGTTATTTGAACATCCATTATTTTTCAGGATGGATAGATAGATGAGCATCTATCTCTGTTATATATACGTGTGTGTATATATATATGTATGTGTATACGTGTGTGTATGTATATTTGAATGTATAAACATATATAATAAAGCTGAATCCCCACAGAACCCAATGAGTCTAACCGAAGTTTACTAACTTTTCCATTAGTAAGGACAGAGTCAGAAATCAAGATTTGTATGATGTCCACTATCTTATGAAGCCTTATATATAAAGCAACATACCAGGAGTATTTGCCCTTTAATAGAGAAAGTCTACAGGAAACTGTTAGGAAGAAAAGGAGGAGAGGGAGAAAGAATTGCTCTAGAGGTAAAATTTCAGATATGAGAAATGATCCAGAAAGGATATTCTTCTGAGTTTATTCCTTTCTTAAAATCCTTCAGATCACTTTGCTATTCTATACATGTGTAAGATCAGCCTCACACACTATCTTTGATTATCTTCTATGAGAGTGCCTCCTCTATTGCCAACAGTCCTGGAATATTTCAGTTAAAGCAATGAAATACATTTAGAATAATAAGGTAGCTTTTGAAGATCTCTTTTAGTAATCACTGCCATGTTTTAGTCACATTAGGTTGTTTCTTACTACCATGTTAGTGCAAGGTTGTATATTTAGAGCTCAGAGATCCCAAATGGTGAAACTTGAAAAGTTGGCATTCTATAAGAGAGGACTGGATATACAGCATTGGAATGCAGGCATGTGATTAATCTCTCCTGGCTATCGCTGATTCAGCACACACTTGATCTCATGGGCACAGTCACATGTCTACTTACAGCTCATGTTCCAGAAGTGAATGCCTGACATGAACATATCACCTGAGATTTCCAGCTGGTGCAGTACTGGATGATATGGCATCAGCCTTATCAAGAAATATCCACATATCCTCTTTAAAGCTAGCTTACTAAACTAATGCCACTAATCCATTAGGTTATAAGCACCAAAAATTTCGGAAAACCCCATAGTCTTCATTTTTTCATTGCCTACAACACTATTTTGGCAGCCAAAATGTTTGCATAATAGGTGTTTTGCAGACAGCTTCACTTCATATTTGAATTTTTTAAGTCCATGAGGTGCTTAGCCTGGGGAAAAAAGTTTTTGTCCCAGGCTGATTATGTATGCAAATTGAACTACCGCCTGTTGACTTCAGCCTTTGCTTATAAAAGGGAAACAACTCTAGGGAAAAAAGCCAAGTTCTGTCCACTGGCCAAGTCAAAATGAGTAGTCCCCAGAGCTAATCATCACAGAAAGTCTGCCTGCCAAATGTTTCACACTCTTTTCTTTGGCTGCTCTTCATAGCTTGAGTTTGTTCCAGGACACATGGCCTTGTGTCAGTAGCTCACCCTACCACTCACTAACCTTCTGCACAAATCACCTCCTCTACCTCATCAGCATTATACTTCCTTGTCCCATGTGGTAGACTGCAGGAATGGCCACAACACCCCCCATCTCATATGCCCTTTTGTAGTGTGACTTTGCCCTTCTTCCCATCAAGAGATGGAATCTATTTCCCTTCTGCTTGAATCTGGGCTCGCCCTGTGACTTGCTTTGACCAGCAGAATGCAGTAGAAGTAATACCATGTGACTTCAAGGACAAGGACTTTGGAGGCCTTAAAGTTTTCATATTTCTCTCTCTTGGAACACTGAGACTACCACACATTAAAGAAGCCTAATCTCACCAAATGGAGGATGAGAGGCCATGTGAAGGAGGACCAAGGTGCCCCAGCTGACTGCTAACACCAATTGCCAGCAGTAGTAGGGAGGAAATCTTGGGCTCCCAGCCCAAATCAAATCATCATAAAAATGCAATCATGTGATCCCAGTCAAGACCGGCAGAAAAACCATCCAGATAACCAATCCAGAGAATTTTGAGAAATAATTAATAGTTGTGGTTTCAAACTACTAAGTTTTTTGGGGGGGGGCGTGTTGCACAATAATAAATAACTGAAAAACTCTCTTTAGCAATCCTTCCTCAGCAACAGTAACCCAGCATTAATCTTTCATTCAACAGAAAGAAAATCTCAGTCCTTATCAATACTTTTTTTTTCACATAGTGGTTGCTTTTCATGTCAAGTTATGGACAATCCAAAGATAGGGATATGGTCTATGTGATTAGGAAATTTCTACATAAATAAATAAGTGACAGAAAGCACTGAGTGTTTAAGATAGAAATAACAAATATAATATAGGTAATAATAATAATATGTAAAATATAGCTCATTTCTAATTCTATCTATAATACCCTAGGCATATTGGGTTCCTATCATATTGGGGTACTGCTCTCTTATATTTTTATATTTGTTAATAATTTGGATTCTAATATTTATGCTTGGTATCATATTTAATTTTAAAAGTATAATTATTCTCGATATGGCAGCATGATTTTTAATATCTTAGAGATCTTTCTTGGCACCAAATAAAAATTAACCCTTATCATTGAAAAAAAAAACAAATATAGGTATTAAAGTAAGGAAGACCTAGATTGGAATAGTAACTCCACCACTTGTAAGGACTGCATAAACAAGAACTAGAAGAAGTTCCTTCCAGCACACACAGGTCATCTTTCTACCTAAGTTGACCAAATGGAGTTTTGTAGAGCTTGGCTATGAGGACTACCAGCCTATCATAGAAAGAGTCCTGAGTCCTTTATTTCCTAATCATTTTTCCCCCTTTTCCATTCTTGGTCTTTTGTCAACTTCGCAGCGCATGTTATCAATACAGAAGAGAGAAATTATTTACCAGGCTCTATATGCTATCCATGAACTTCATAAATGGTAAGCAAAATTTGGGGGCAGAAAGTATAATGTTTTTTGTTTTTTTTTTTTAATTTTATTTTTATTATTTGCCCAAGGGGTACAGGTCTGTGAATCATCAGGCTTACATCTTTCACAGCCCTCACCAAAGCATAATGTTTTAATCAGATTCTCAACAACCCCTCCAGAAAAAGCCCTCCAAAAAAGAATAAGAAACACTGATTTATGGGTGCCTGGGTGGCTCAGTCGACTGAGCGGCTATCTTCGGCTTGGGTCGTGATCTCAGGGTCCTGGGACTGAGTCCCACATTGGACTCCCTGCTCAGCGAGGAGTCTGCTTCGCCTTCTGCCTCTGTCTCTGCTGCTCCCCCTGCTTGTACTCTCTCTCTCTCTCTCTCTCTGTCAGGTAAATAAATAAAATCTTAAAAAAAAAAAAGAAGAAGAAGAAAGAAAGAAAGACTGATTTATACAAAGTAAAATGCCACTTAAAAACAAAGTTTTTTTTAATACCATCTATTTAAATGTTTCACTTGAAAAGCAGTGACTCATTTATTTCAGGGAAATTCATTAATTTTTCAAGGGATACACCAAAATGAAAGGGCACCTTTCACACAAATAATAAGCATACAAATTATGCAATCAGAACATCTGGAATCCAGAAGACCTAATACTTAAAAACAAATTCTAACAACGACTTTCCTTCCAGGAAGGTGGAGTAGATGCACTTTTCCCTATTCTTCTCACTAAATACAATACAAAACGCTTTATATTATACATAAAACAAACATAAGAAGACCGAAAAGTGAAAAGAAGGCAAATGGGCTAGGAACCTCAGGACCCAAGTAACAACATGGTGGTGGGTTCCTACATTTTCTTTCTGCCTCATATATCTCAGACTTGGAGCTGAAGAAGTCAGCAACCCAGAAACACTGATGAATAAAATAGACATAAACAATAACAGCAGCCTGCTTTTTAGCCAAAAATCCAGGAAAGGAGCAGTCTAAGACAAAAAAAAATGTTTAAAAATTAACCATACAAAATAAGAACCACAGATGAAACTGACCCCACCCCCACCCTTACCCCCAACCCCACCAGCAAAGGACAAGTGAGAACCCTAGACTTCCACCAGGCTGGAATACACCAGGCAGTAATAAGGCAACCTAATACTCACCCCCACTTACTTATCAGAGAAGTAAGTAGGGAACTGGGACATTCATCCCTGTGGGCAGAGCCAGCCTCTCATGCATACATAATCATTGTGTCAGTGGAGACCACATGGGGAGCACGGACTTGAATCCACACCCACAGTAATAGGATACTCCTCTCTCTTCCTCCTAGAGTGGTATTACACCACTCTCCAGGAGAAATGATGCCACTCCCTTTCTCTGTGTGTTGTCAGTGGTGGTCAGATAGAGAGCAGTAAGGAGGCTTCCCATCCAGGAAATATCAGTGAAGATCTTTGGTCTAGGAGAGCTGGAACTTCCACTCCTGCCCAGTAGTAATAAGGAGTATTCTCTCTTGAGTCACAAAGAAGCCATAGTAAATAACCTAGATGGTCTTCTACTCCCCTTGGCATTAAGGAGGTGGAATCCCTCCTTCCCTTGGTGTCAGAGAAAACCACCTGAGATTTAAATAAGATCTAGAATCTCTTAACATACCAAAATATCCAGGTTTCAACTGACAATCAGTTATCATACCAAGAACCAGGAAAATCTAAAACAGACTAAAAAAGTGCAGTCAACAGATGCCAATATGAAGATGACAGCAATCTTAGAATTATCTAACAAAGATTTTGAAACAGCCATTATAGAAACTGTTTCAGTGAGCAATCACAAATACACTCAAAACAAAATAGAAAATCCTAACCAAGTCTTAGCAAAGAATAGAAGATATAAATAAGAACCAAATGGATGGCTGAGTAATATTGCATTGTGTGTGCATATATATTTATATATGGCAGGGCCCGTGGCAGGGGCAGTGGCAGTGGCAGCTCTGGCGGTGGGGGCAGTGGGTCGTGGGGGGCCACAGCAGCCTTTCCTCCAACTTCAATGAATGGTATGTGTGAGAGGGTGGGGCCTTTCTCCCTCTCTCAGTCCCCACCCTGGCACAGCCCTCCCAGTAGCCAGTGCCGAGGGTACCCCATAATGTATTGTTAAAATTATGAATCTGATTTTTAAGATGATGAAAATGATTTTACCAGAAGTATTTTTAAAGGTTTTTTTTTAAAAAATAATCTAGGCATGAAAAGCAAAAATATCTCTTCCAGAGTCTCAGAAGCTGAAAACTTAAAATAAATTTAAAAATTTTAAAAATGGGGTGCCTGGGGGGCTCAATCAGTTAAGCATCTGCCTTTGGCTCTGGTCATGATCCCAGGGTCCTGGGATCGAGCCCCATGTCAGGCTCCCTGCTCAATGGGGAGGCTGCTTCTTCCTCTCCCACTCCCCCTGTTTGTGTTCCCTCTCTCGTTGTCTCTCTGTCAAATAAAAAAATTAAATCTTCTAAAAAAAACTATACAAAAATCTTACACACACACACACACACACACACACACACACACACACACACACTACCACATCTTCTTTATCCATTCATCAGTTGATGGACTTTTAGGCTCTCTACGTAATTTGGCTATTGTTGATAATGTTACTATAAACATTGGTGTGCATGTGCCTCTTCGAATCAGTATTTTTGTATCCTTTAGATAAACACCCAGTAGTTCAATTGCTGGGTCATAGGGTAGTACTATTTTTAACTTTTGGGGGAAGCTTCATAGTGTTTTCCAGAATGGCTGCACCAGTTTGCATTCTTAAAAACAGCGTAAGGGGGTTCCCCTTTCTCCTCACCCTTGCCAAAACCTATTGTTTCTTGTGTGGTTAATTTTAGCCATTCCAACAGGTGTGAGGTGATATCTCATTGTGGTTTTGATTTGTATTTCCCTGATGATGAGTGATGTTGAGCATCTTTTCACGTGTCTGCTAGCCATCTGAATGTCTTTTTTGGAATTTGAGAACTGAAAAGTACAATAACTGAAATTAAACTCAGCGGATGAGCTCAACAGTAAAACGGGGACAAAAAAAATCAGTGAGCTGTAATATAAAATAATAGAAATTACCTAATTTGAACAACAGAAAGAAGATAGACTGTAAAAGATTAACAGAGTTAAGGGACCTATAGAACTATAACAAATGATCTAACATTTATGTTTTAGAGTCCCTGGAAGGTGTGAAGAAAGAGGGTGGAGATGGAAAAGTACTTGAAGAAATAAAAGTTGATTGACAACTATTTGGCAAAATACATAATCCTACATACTGAAGAAGGTGAAAATATTCCCATACAGGATAAACCCAAGGAAATCTATACCAATTATGCATGATAGCCAAACTTTGAACAAAGTAAAGAAAAGGTCCTGAAAGCATCAAAAAAAGAAAACAGAAAAGAAAAGAAACACCTTACCTATAAGGAAAAACAATTCAAATGACAGTGGATTACTAATGAAAAACCACAGAGGCTAGAAGTTACCACTGCCCAGAAGCCATATCATTTTTAAAGAACTGAAAGAAAAGAACTGTCAACCCAAAATCCTTTATCTAATGAAAATATCTTTCAAAAATAAAGTAGAAATCAAGCCTTTTTCAGATGAAGAGAAACTAAGAACTGATCATCAGTAGACCTACTCTAAAAGTTTTCTAAGAAGAAAAGAAATGATAATGGGAATGCAAACTGGTACAGCCACTCTGGAAAATAGTATGGAGGTTATTCAAAAGTTGAAAATAGAGCTACACTACAACCCAGCAACTGCACTACTGGGTATTTACCCCAAAGATACAAAGATAGTGATCCGAAGGGGCATGTGCACCCCAATGTTTATAGAAGCAATGTCCACAATAGCCAATCCATAGAAAGAGCCCAGATGTCCATCAATAGATGAATGGATAAAGAAGATGTGGTATATATATACAAAGGAATATTATGCGGCCATCAAAAATAGAAATCTTGCCATTTGCAACTATGTGGATGGAACTGGAGGGTATTATGCTAGGAGAAATAAGTCAATAGGAGAAAGACAATTATCATATGATCACACTGATATGTGGGAATTTGAGAAACAAGGCAGAGGATCATAGAGGAAGAGAGGAAAAATGAAACAAGACAAAATCAGAGAGGGAGACAAACCATAAGAACTCTTAATCTCAGGAAACAAACTGAGGGTTACTGAAGTGGATGGGGGTGGGGGAGCTGGCGTGGCTGGGTGACGGACACTGGGGAGGGTATGTGTTATGGTGAGCCCTGTGTATTGTGTAAGACTTATGAAACACAGATAGTCACAAGGTTGTGCAACTATCACCACTATCTGATTGTAGAATATCTTCATCGTTCCCCTCAAAACTGGGTACCCATTATCAGTCATTCCCCATTCTTCCCCTTGCCTAGTCCTTCATAACTACTAATCTACTTTCTGATTTCCCTATTCTAGGCATTTTATGTAAGTGGAATCATACAATATGTCACCTTTTGTACATGTCATGCTTTACTTAACATAGTGTTTTCAAAGTTGATTCATGTTGTAGCAAATATCATACTTAACCCCATTTTATAGTTGAATAATATTCCATTCTATGTATATACCACATTTTGTCCGTTCATCAGATGACGGACCTTTAGGTTGTTTTACTTTTTTGGCTATTACATAAAATGCTGCTATGAGCATTTGTTTACACATTTTGTGCAAAAATATGTTTTTAATTCTCTTGGTCTATACCTATGTATGGAAATGGCTAGATCATATAATAATTCTATATGTATTTGAGAAACTGCTGAATTGTTTTCTAAAGCAGCTGTACCATTTTACATTTCAGCCAGCAGTACCCCAATCTTTCCACATTCTGGCCAAAACTTGGTGTTGTCCGTCTTTTTTAATTTTAGCTGTGCTAGTGGGTATGAAATGGTATCTCATTGTAGTTTTGATTTACCTTTCCCTAATGAGTAATGATATTGAGCAACTTTTAATGTGTGCATTGGCCACTTGTATATCTCATTTGGAGAAATGTCTAGTTATATCTTTGTGCATTTAAAAAATTGAGATATTTGTCTTTTTATTGTTGAGTTGTAAGAGTTCTCGATATCTTCTGGATAATACACTCTTATCAGATTAAAAAAGAAACACGTGGAATAAATTTGAGCCTATAAAATTTAAAAAAAAGAAAAGAAAACATAAAAGAAGGAAACTTGGAACATCAAGAAGGAAAAAAGAACCCAGTAAGCAAAAACATGAATAAATACAACTCTTCCTTTTAGGTTTCCTCAATTATGTTTGATAGTTGAAGCAAAAAGTATAACACTATCTGATGTGATTCAAAATGTATGTACAGTAAATATTTAAGACAATTATATTGCAAATGAGGGAGGGTAATTATATTGTAAATGAAGGATGTAAGGTTTCTATACTTCATTCAAACTGGTAAAATGATGGCACCAGTAGACTGTGATGACCAATGTATATGTAATATAACATCTAACTTATTTAAAAAGTTAAAAAAGAGAGACACTCAAAAACACTATAGGATATAATAAAAAGGAACAAATTATTGATAAATGCAACAAGCTGGGCATATGTCCAATGAATTATGCTGAGTGAAAAAAAGTGATCTCTGAATGTTATAAACTGTTATTCCATTTGCATAACATAAGATATATAACAAAATTATATGTAATATAATATCTAAACTATTTAAAAAGTTAAATAGGGGCACCTGGGTGGCTCAGTGGGTTAAAGCCTCTGCCTTCGGCTCAGGTCATGATCTCAGGATCCTAGGATCAAGCCCCGCATCAGGTTCCCTGCTCAGTGGGGAGCCTGCTTCCTCCTCTCTCTCTGCCTGCCTCTCTGCCTACTTGTGATTTCTCTCTCTGTGTGTCAAAAAAATATATAAAAATCTTTAAAAAAAAGTTAAACAAAGAGAGACACTCAAAAACACTATAGGATATAATAAAAAGGAACAAAAAATGCAATGCAACAAGCTGGGCATATGTCCAAAGAATTATGCTGAGTGAAAAAAAAAAAGTGATCTCTAAATGTTATAAGCTGTGGTATTCCATTTACATAACCTTAGATATATAGCAAAATTATAGAAATGGAGAACAGATTAGTGGTTGCCAGAGGTTAAGGAGGTGTAAAGGGTAGGAAGATATGGCTATTATATGGCTATTAAAAAGGACAACATCAGAAAATTTTATGGTGATGGTAATGGTTTATGCCTTCCCTGTATCAACGTCAATATCCTGATTGTGATACTGAACGCTAGTTTTCTAAGATGTTACCATTGAGTGGAATGGGGTAAAAAGTACACGGGATCTCCCTGTATTATTTGTAACTACTACATGTGGATCTACAATTCTTTCAGAGTAAAAGTTTAATTTTAGAAATTCCACAAAGGTGAACAAAAATAAATAAATCCTTCTTGAAGAGGTATTATGGTCTTTTAGTTTACTTCTCTTTCTGAGCCAAGTTCAATATCATCATTGACTAAAATTTTATGAAAAGTCCTCATATCCATATAAAACTAGGCATACCTGGCTAATGTAAGAACAAGACAGAACTGAGCAAATTTTAAATCCTCAGACTAAATTCTGTCTCTTCAACCCTCATTGAAATTCATTTATTATTTATTTATTTATTTATGCACTTATTTATTTATATTTAATTAACATATAATGTATTTATTGTTTCAGGGGTAACAGTTCCGTGATTCAGAAGTCTTATATAATACTCAGTGCTCATTACAACACATACTTTCCCCACTGTCCATAACCCAATTACCTATTGACTTATTTCCCTTAACATAATACCCTCTAGTTCCATCCACATAGTTGCAAATGGCAAGATTTCATTTTTTGATGGTGGTGTAATATTCCACCGCGTATATATACCACATCTTCTTTATTCATTCATTTATCGATGGACATGTGGGCTTTTTCCATGGTTTGGCTATTATGGACATTGCTGCTGTAAACACTGGGGTGCAGGTGCTCCTTCGGATCACTACCTTTGTATCTTTGGGGTAAAAACCCAGTAGTGCAATTGCTGGGTTGTAGCATAGCTCTATTTTCAACTTTTTTTTTAAGATTTTATTTATTTGAGAGAGACAGAGATAGTGACAGAGAGCATGAGCAGAGAGTAGAGGGAGAAGCAGGCTTTCTGCTGAGCAGTGAGCCTGATGTGGGATTTCACCCCAGAACCCTGGGATCATGACCTGAGCCAGAGACGCTTAACAGACGTAACCTATTTTCAACTTTTTTTTTTTTTAAGATTTATTTATTTGACAGAGAGAGATCACAAGTAGGCAGAGAGGCAGGCAGAGAGAGAGGAGGAAGCAGGCTCCCTGCTGAGCAGGGAGCCCAATTCGGGCCTTGATCCCAGGACCCCTGAGATCATGACCTGAGCTGAAGGCAGAGGCTTTAACCCACTGAGCCACCCAGGCGCCCACCTATTTTCAGCTTTTTGAGGAACCTCCATACTGTTTTCCAGAGTGGCTGTACCAGTTCACATTCTCACAAACAGTGTAGGATGGTTCCCCTTTCTCCGTATCCTCACCAGCATCTCACGTTTCCTGACTTGCTAATTTTAGCCATTCTGACTGGTGTGAGGTGGTTACCTTATTGCGGTTTTGATTTGTATTTGCTGATGCCGAGTGATGTGGAGCATTTTTTCATGTGTCTGTTGGCTATTTGTATGTCTTCTTTGAAGAAATGTCTGTTCATGTCCTTTGACCATTTCTTGACTGGGTTATTTGATTTTTGGGTGTTGGGTTTGATAAGTTCTTTATATATTTTGGATACTAGCCTTTTATCTGATAAGATATTTGTAAATATCTTCTCCCATTCTGTCGGTTGTCTTTTAGTTTTGTTGACTGTTTCTTTGCTGTGTAAAAGCTTTTTATCTTGATGAAGTCCCAATAGTTCATTTTTGCCCTTGCTTCCCTTGCCTTTGGCGATGTTTCTAGGAAGAAGTTGCTGAGGCTGAGGTCAAAGGGGATGCCGCCTTTGCTCTACTCTAGGATTTTGATGGATTCCTGTCTCACATTTAGGTCTTTTATCCATTTTGAGTTTATTTTTGTGTATGGTGTAAGAAAATAGTCCAGTTTCATTCTTCTGCGTGTGGCTGTCCAATTTTCCCAACAATATTTGTTGAAGAGATTATCTTTTTTCCATTGGATATTATTTCCTGCTTTGTTGATCACTTGACCACAGAGCTGAGGGTCCATTTCTGGGTTCTCTATTCTTTTCTGTTCTGTGTGTCTGTTTTTGTGCCAGTACCATGCTGTCTTGATGATTACAGCTTTGTAATATAGCTTGAAGTCCAGAATTTTGATGCCACCAGCTTTAGTTTTCTTTTTCAACATTCCTCTGGCTATTCAGGGTCTTTTCTGGTTCCATATAAATTTTAGGACTATTTATTCCACTTCTGTGAAAAAAGTTGATGGTATTTTGATAGGGATTGCACTGAATGTGTAGATTGCTCTAGATAGCACAGACATTTTAACAATATTTCTTCTTCCAATCCATGAGCATGGAACATTTTTCCATTTCTTTTTTTTTAACACTTTTTAAAACAAGATTTTATTTATTTATTTGACAGACATATAGCAAGAGAGGGAACACAAACAGAGGGAGCAGAAGAGGGAGATGCAGACTTCCTGCTGAGCAGGGAACTCAATGTGGGGCTCGATCCTAGGACCCAGGGATCATGACCTGAGCTGAAGGCAGACGCTTAACTACTGAGCCACCAAGGCGCCCCCATTTTTCCATTTCTTTGTGACTTTCTCAACTTCTTTCATGATTATCCTGTAGTTTTCTGAGACAGACCCTTTGCCTTTTTGGTTAGGTTTATTCCTAGGCATCTTATTTAAAAACAGATACTAGAAGTTCCACCATTTAAAGCAGTCTAGAGCACTGTTTTGAGAGTCCTCAGCAGGACTCTCCTTGCTTATGTACTATCATAGTTTATGTCTGGAAACAATAATAGCAGTAGAATTCTACCAGGTAAGCTACACCTGCCATTACAACTTTTAACTGTAAACCAGTTCTCTGTCCATAGGATGGGCCCAAAGTCATCAAGTGAATCCCTACCCTTAAACTCAACTTCTGGACTTGCAAATACCATTTTTATCCATCATTCACCTAAAACTTTCAACAGCTTTCTTCTTCCTATAGGAAAAAGTGCAAACTTAAAGAAAAAAGAAAAGTGCAAACTTCTCAGTCTAGCTCACAAGGCCACCATTTAGCCCCTACCCACTTCTCTAACTGCTCTTCTACTTGTCTCCACAAAACAAAACAAAATAAAACAAAACAAAACAAAACAAAAAACATTCACCTCAGCTAGAATGGTCTATTTATTTATCCCAAACTTCTGTTCATTTTCCTGCCTCTCTGTCTTTTTATCACACTACTTCTCCTATGTAGAAAGTTTCCCACTCCTCTCTACTTCACTAACTTCTATTCTTCTTTCAAGACCCACCTCCACTCTGAAGCCTATTTTAGAGATGTCTCTGTCCACTAAATCTCTTTTCTTTCTGCCATAAGTCATTTTTCCACATTTTATTTTCCAACATATGTTGTTTTTGTTATTTATGGTTTTCTTGCCTAAATACTCTCTCCCTATTTAGCTTGAAAAATACTCAAATGGTCTTTTATCTCTATAGATCTCTGAAAAAAAGAAAACACACACACACACACACACATTTATGTTGATAATGGCAAAGATTTTAATATTGGATCTTGTGTGGAAATAACCTGCTCTCCTTCTGGACCTCAAATTCTTCAAAAACAAAATGAGGAGGGTGAATTAGACCAGTAGTCTTTAATCAGGGGTATACATTAAACTCACCTGGGACTATATTTAAAAAAATATATGTCAGAGGTATACATTAAACTTACCTGGGACTATCTTTGAAAATATATATGTCTAAGTTTACCTGTTCCCAAAGATACAGATTTAGTCTGTGGTGGTCTTGGATTCTGAATTTTAATACTCACCCAAATAGCTCCCTACTCTACTTGAGAACCACTGTATTAGATGATCTCTAAAATCCCTTCAGGTAATATTATGTTGACTTTGTTTTCATTAAAATAGATTTTTGAAGGGACTCTCAGCTCTTTCCACGGTTTGGTGATTGTGGACATTGCTGCTATGAACATTGGGGTCCATATGGCCCTTCTTTTCACTACATCTGTATCTTTGGGGTAAATAACCAGTAGTGCAATTGCAGGGTCATAGGGTAGCTCTATTTTTAATTTTTTGAGGAACCTCCATACTGTTTTCCAAAGTGGCAGCACCAACTTGCATTCCCACCAACAGTGTAAGAGGGTTCCCCTTTCTCCACATTCTCTCCAACATTTGTTGTTTCTTGCCTTGTTAATTTTTGCCATTCTAACTGGTATAAGGTGGTATCTCAATGTGGTGTTGATCTGAATTTCCCTGATGGCTAATGGTGATGAACATTTGTTCATGTGCCTGTTAGCCATTTGTATGTCTTCATTCGAGAAGTGTCTGTTCATGTCTCCTGCCCATTTTTTAACTTGATTATCTGTTTTTTGGGTGTTGAGTTTGAGAAGACATGGTGCATATATACAATGGAATATTACTCAGCCATCAGAAATGATGAATACCCAACTTTTACATCAACATGGATGGGATTGGCAAAGATTATGCTGAGTGAAATAAGTCAAGCAGAGAAAGTCAATTATCATATGGTTTCACTTACTTGTGGAACATAAGAAATAGCATGGAGGACATTAGAAGAAGGAAGGGAAAAATGAAGGGGGGAGTCAGAGGGGGAGATGAACCATGAGAGACTATGGACTCCGAGAAACAAACTGAGGGTTTTGGAGCAGAGGGGCATGGGGGGATGGGTTGGCCTGGAGATGGGTATTTAGAAGGCACATGTTGCATGGAGTACTGGGTGTTATATGTAAACAATGAATGCTGGAACACTACATCAAAAATTAATGATGTACTGTATGGTGACTAACATAATAAGAAATAATAAAAAATAAAATACATTTTTGTTCCAGTAGCTTTAAATTGGTAGTCTATTTCAGTTTAGTTGATTGTGTGTTTGATAAAGGAATGAGAATCAGAATGATCTAGAGGTATAAAATATATTAAACTCTCAACTGAAAAACATTTTAATTCAGTGAAGGAGAAGTCAGTGTTATGGTTAGTGTCAAGCTCTGGAGTTCCTTCTAGTAGGGCTCAGATCTCAGACCTGCCACTTATTAGCTACGTGACCTTAAAAAACTGACTTAAACCCTCTCAGTTTCTTTCTACATTTTAAAATGGGGACAATGCTAACACCTACTTTATAGGGCTACTATGAGGAATAAATTAGTTAATACATGTAAGGCGATCTTATTTAGCTCCTGGAATATATTAAGCTCCAAATACACTTTAATTGCAGTTGAATATAAATCTTTACAATCCCATTCACTTGTAGATATTCTATAGCAGTGGCTCCCAACTTACAGTTTGGGGGAAATTCCAGAGAAACTCCATCTAAATCCCTAAGTGCAGCTAGTACTATCTCTTACTTGAATACATAATATATTTTGCTCATAGAAGTACTTCTATTTTTCAAATATATGTGCATGTTCTATGAGTAATAAAATACTAATTCAAGTAAATAATGCAATTGAATTTAGAGTTGTTTTCTGTCATATGTTTTTATAGTCAACACATACTAGAAATATAAGTATTACCATGCAAAGCTTCTTCAATTTATTTTCTTCATTTTAAAGGTTTCAAACAGACCAGGAAACACTATTCACAGAACATCAAATTACTATAGACATCACTTCCTAATACTATTCACCATTCTCTCTCAGAGTTCTAGGTAAAGTGACTTACAGTCACAACATGATACAGAGAAAAAAGGCTTGCCAATGAACTATAAAAGAGAATATATAAACTGCTTAATTTTTATTTTGAAAGGGACAGATTTGAAGAAAGAAAAGGAAAAAATATGACTATTGTATAATGTGTTGTGCAGTAAAACTGTTACAGTCTTTCAAGCAGATCTTAGTGACACCTTGGAATTCACAATTCAGTAACACTTGAAGAAAGAAATTAGCATTATGTTTCCATATCATTACTTCCATAATTTTTGTGCAGGAATCTCAGGAAGTGGACAAAGCTAAATGCACAACTTTTTCTTGTTTCAGTGAACAAAGGGCAAGATGAGAGGTACATAGCTCCCTGTTAAGTATGTTCTGGCATCTTGCAAATGGAAAAAAAATTATAAATAACTGAGATATAAATTTAAAAGAAGAAAAATTAACTTCTTTGACAGAGGAAAAAGTGATAAGAATAAGCTGGATTTCTATAAAATTATTTTAGAAAACCAGATTTTTACTCCATTTTCTACTTAATTTTCACATTTTTTTTTCAGTGCAGTATTGTAAGGCAAAATACCACTCAAACCCATTTTTAAGAAATGGAGAACTTCATTTACAGAGAGTTTGATTACACACAATTTTCCAGTTGCCCAATGCATCCTTGCTCTAGAGCTTAATGGTGAAAAGGGAGTTCACACTAGTTTAAATATTCCATCCTGCTTATGGGATTTTATTTTATTTGTTTGGTTGGTTGGTTGGGTGGGTGGATGGCTACTTGGTAAATGCAAAATGATCCTACAAACTCTCTGTTAGTTTTGATACACAAGGCAGACCATCTAAGTTTATTAAAACAAAACAAACAGTAGAAAAACAAGGGATGGCAGTCTGAAGACTATTTTGGGGGTAAACTTGAACAAATCACTTAATCTCCCAGGCCTCATGTATTTGATTGTAAAATGCAGAAGTTGGCTTGCTCAGGGATTGCTAAAATCTATGACTCAACAAACAATAAAGCATAGCTTGTAACTTTAGGTCTCTTCCCCTGGATCTGGAGATGTGGTAAAGACAGAACCTTCCTAAATAAATACGACCTTCCTCACATAACTACACTCTCAGGCTAGGCCTGTTAGCATGTCATTTGGGGTACAAAGAAAGAACTCTGATGAAACTAGGGCAATCAAGACCCAAGGGATGATTGCAATATAGTGATTCTATCCCTGATAAAAGTTTGGCTTTTGGTTTTCTCAGACTTCAGACTGATCTATGAAGAGATCCACAGTGTCTCTAAGCAACATAGCTATAGACCCTTTAATCTGTAAGTCATATCTTTTGACAAAAGCCATCATGGAAGGAAAGAAGTAGGGCACATTCAGCACCAGCTGTAATTAAATTCAAATTATTAAACAAATGTTAGAGGCAGTGGTGCCATCTAGCTGCTAGAATGTCAAGATGTTACCTTTTTTAAAAATATGTTACTTATTTTTATAAACTCCTATAAGAAAGCAAATATCATGGTCATTTTATGGAGGCAGTGAAAGACATAATTTTTCTTATGTTATATCTCCATATACATGTAAGGAAACAGAGGCACAGAAAGGGCAAACAGTTTTACTTAAAGTCAGCCAGCTAATCACTAGCAGAACTAGAATGAGACCATGGTTCTTTTGACTGCTAGACTTTAACTCTTTCCACAGCCTCACTGCTAATGAAAGAGAGTTCCCTAGGCTTCAAAGCATGTCCCCTTTTATCAGGCACCTCTCTAGACATCAAGTAAGTAATTGTATTACAAAAGTATTCTTCCATTCTTACACATGTGGGAAAAATATCCACTAATCAACTCTCTGAGAACCTATTTCTATGAAGAGCCCACAG
The DNA here is from genome assembly GCA_002007465.1 of Ailurus styani. Classification (NCBI taxonomy): domain Eukaryota; kingdom Metazoa; phylum Chordata; class Mammalia; order Carnivora; family Ailuridae; genus Ailurus; species Ailurus styani. The sequence continues at coordinate 3,332,055 of LNAC01000007.1, forward strand.
AAAAGAAGCTAGAGTAACTAAAATGAGTGACCAGACAGATCTTGTTTTCCACTTGAAAATACCTAGAACCAGGTTCCAAAACCACCAAAACACTTGGCTGTGCCATATCAGTATTATAGAACTTCCCTTTTCTAACATTTGAGAAGGTTACCTGCACTGGAGTAGGACCATTCCTTTCTGATTTTCTTCTAGTCACCCTAGCACTGCTGCCATCAAAACCACTGATAGAAATGGAGGAAAATCTTGTTCATTGTCATAACTCCTGACATCCTCTCCCCAGCTTCACATCCATGGAGAAGCCATTCTCTGGAACAGAGCAATTGTTTTAACAAAGTTCCCCAACAAATAAACACCTGCACTCATACACATGTATCACTACTATTTTCCCTGAGGCCAAAAGTATAAACATGTATTTTTTGAATACCAGAGCAATATTTGTTTTTGTAACTATTCAAACAATATAGAATTGTTTAAAAAAATTACTTTCTAGTTCCCTTATCCAATCGCATTCTCTTGACAAAATCAGTGTTAATAGCTTGGTATACAGATTCTTTTCATGCTTGTATAAGTATACTATAAAATACACATATTTGTAGTGTTTACTTTTTTATGTACATGACATTATACTGACCATTTTACTCTGATACTTGCTTTTTTAAACTTATCAACATATTCTGGATATCCTTCCATGTAGATACATATAGCTTTAACTCATTTATAATAATAGAGCAAAGTAAGTCCATAATAGAGCTTTAAAAATTTTTTATCTTGGTAAAATACATATAACATTAAATTCACCATCTTAGCCATTTTTACTATACAGGTCAGTGGTATGGAATAAATTCATAATGTGCAACCGTCACCACCATCTATAGCTGTAACCCTTTTCATCTTGTAAAACTGAAACTATCTATACCCATTAAACAATAATTCCCCTTCCCTCCCAGACCCTGGCAACCACAATTCTTTCTGTCTCTATGGTTTTGGCTATAATAAGTATGTCATATAAGTGGAATCATACAGTATTTGTCTTTTTGTGGCCGGCCTATTTCATTTAGCATAAAATCCTCAAGGTTCATTCATATTATAGCCTATGTCTGAATTTCCTTCCTTTTTTAAGGCTGACTTATATTCACTTGTATGTATATACCACATCTTCTTAATCATTCATCTACTGATGGATACTTGGGTTGTTCCTATTTCTTAGCTACTATGAATAGTGTTCCTTGAACATGTGTGTACAAATATCTTTGAGATCCTGATTTCAATTCTTTGGGGTATATCTATCCAGAAGTGGAAATGCTAGATCATATGGTAATTCTATTTTTAATTTTTTGACAAATTTCCATCATGGTTTCTACAGCAGCTAGACCATTTTACACTCCCACCAACAGTGCACAGGGCTCCAATTTCTTCGTATCCTTACCAACATTTATTGTTCTGTTATTTATTTTTTAAGATTTATTTATTTATGTGACAGAGAGAGATACAGCAAAGAGGGAACACCAGCAGGGGGAGTGGGAGAGGGAGAAGCAGGCTTTCCCACAGAGCAGGGAGCCTGATGCGGGGCTTAATCCCAGGACCTTGGGATCAGGACCTAAGCCAAAGGCAGACACCCAACGACTGAGCTACCCAGGCTCCCCTGTTGTTCTATTTTTTTTTTATAATAGCCATCCTAATGGGTATGAAGTAGTATACCATTGTAGTATTCACTGGCACCTCCCTAATGATTAGTGATATTGGGAATTTTTTATGTACTTATTGGTCATTTGTATATATTCTTTGGAAAATGTCCATTCAAGCCCTTTGCCCATTTTTGAATTAAGTTTAAAATAAATTAAGTTTATTTTGTTGCTGTTGAATTAGAGGAATTTTCTATATACTATGGATATTAGTCACTTATCAGATACATGTTTTGCAAATATATTCTCTCATTTTGAATAATGGCTTTTTATTCTGTTGAGAGTGTCTTTTGGTGTACAAAAATTTAAAATTTTCATGAAGTCCAATTTGTCTGTCTTTTCTTTTATTGCTATGTCTTTGGTGTCATAGCCAAGAAATAATTTCCAAGTTCAATGGCAGGCAACTTTTGCCCTATACTTTCTTTTAAGAGTTTTATAGTTTTAGGTCTTAACATTTTTCTTTAATCCATTGTAGGTTAATATTTGTGTATGTTAGATAAGTGTCCAACTTCATTGCTATGCATGTGGATATCCAGTTTTCCCAGCACCATTTGTTGAGAAAATTATCTTTTCTCTCAATGAATAAATAGTCTTGGCAACCTTGTCAAAAATCATTTGACCATATAAATGAGGATTAATTTCTGGGATCTCTAATCTATTCCATTGGTCTGTATGTCTATCTTTATGCCAGTACCACACTATTTTAATTACTGTAGGTTTGTAATAAGTTTGGAAGTCAGGAGTCCTCCCGCTTTGATTTTTGTTCTTTGTTTTTTGTTTTGTTCAAGATTGCTACGGCTACTTTGGATCTCTTGAAATTCTGTATGAATTGTAGGATGTTTTTTCTATTTCTGCAAAAAAATGTCATTGGGATTTTTTTATAATTTAAATTCAATTAGCCAACATATGGTACATCATTAGTTTTTGATATAATGTTCAATGACTCATTAGTTGCATATAACACCCAGTGCTCATCACATCACATGCCCTCCTTATTGCCCACCACCGAGTTAACCCATCCCCCCAACTACCTTAGAAAACCGTATGGAGGCTCCACAAGACGTTAAAAATAGAGCCACCCTATGACCCAGCAATTGCACTACTGGGTATGTACCCCAAATATACAGATTTATCATTGGGATTTTGGTAGGGATTGTACTGAATCTGCAGATCACTTTGGGTAGTATTGACATTTTAACAATACAAAGTCTTCCAATTTATGGACATGAGATATGTTTCTATTTATTATGTCTTTAATGTCTTTCAGCAGTGTTTGTAAATTTCATTATATAAGACTTACCCCTCCTTGGTTAACTCCTAAGTATGTTTCTGTAATTTCCTTTTCAGAGTATTATTAGTGTATAAAAATGCAATTTATTATTATGTGTCATACAATAAAGCTGTTTTTAACCATAATGTATTGAGCATTCATTTTGTTTCTAGTTTATTTTTTTTTCTTTCCTGATCTTTTTTTTGGACTATCATAAAGAACATTGCTAGAAACATCCCCTGTATTCATCTATTTTTGTGTTCTGTTGTTCTTATTTCTATAAAATAGATTCATGAAAAGTGATGTTTCCATTACCAATTTTATATAATGAACCACCCCAAAACTGCTCATGATTTTAAAATTTGGACAGAACGCAGCAGAACAATTCATGCAGCTTCACCTGGGGTAGCTCAAACGGGGCCAAGGGATTCATTTCCAAACAGCCATTAGTTGGCAAGTTGTTGCTGGATGTTAGCTGGGGGCTCAGATGGGACCGTTAATCAAAAATTTCAATTCCTTTCTGCCTGGACTCTCTGAGGACTGCTTAGGCTTCCTCACAGCATGGTGACTGTTTGTAAGAACAATTTCCCAGAGACAGGAAACAGGAACTTCTAATCTCCCAAGGCTTGATTCTGGAAACTGGCAGTGTCCCTTCAACAATATTCTATTGGTCAATCAGTCATACAGCCTACATCCAGATTCAAGGGAAGGGAACATAAACCTCACCTCTCAAATGGGAGGACTAGCAAAATAATATGCAACCAACTTTAATTTACAAGTAAGACTGGTAAGAGAAACAATATAAACATTTTTAGTATGAATAAATACTGTTGGATTCTTTTCCAAAAGGGTTCATTCATGGATTTAGCAAATAATTGAGGGATATTACTTGGCAGAAACTATGCTAGATATGGAATAAGACAGTGATCAAGGCAGACAAAAAAACTTTGCCCTGATAGAGATTAATTTTAGTGGCAGACAGACAACCAATCAGTCAATCAACAGTATATGGTAAGCACTGGGTGTTATATGCAACTGATGAATTACTGAACCCTACACTGAATTTAAATTTTAAAAAATTTGAAAAAACAGTATGTCAGTATTAAAACTGAATTTAAATTTTAAAAAATTTGAAAAAAACAGTATGGTGATAAATGCCATGAAAAAAATAAAGCATGGAAAGAAACTAGGGAGTATCTGAGAAGAAAAGGTAAAATTTTAAATGGGTTGGTCAGGGAAGGTTTCAGTCTCAATTTAATAGAAACTAACTAGCACATGTAACAAGAGAGAGCATGCCTGTAACATCCACAGAACAGCATCAAAAGCCAGTGTGGTCAGAGAAGAGTGAGCATGAGGGAGAATAATAAAAGCTAAGAGGTAAATGTGGGTGAGTCAGACAGTTCATCCTGCCTACTAGAGATGTTTATTGTATATACCCTTCAAGTCTATATTTATTGGGTTTTTCCATGTTTTCTCTTATGACCTGCCCCTCAAGATGAAGTAAAATATTAAAAAAAATACACCCTCATTAAGAATTATTTATAGGAAATTAATCAACCAGTTTTCTATGAGGATGCTGAGAGAATAAGGTTCAAAGCAGGCTACTTCAAAGAAGATAGCCTGAAGTATGCTGCCCCAAAGTTTAGATTTGAAATGTTAGTGATAGGGAGGTGGAAGATGGGAAAGTAGCCCTGGACATGGTACATAAGAGTAGCGGATATCCTGGAGTGAGACATAGCAGAAGGTAGACGAGACAGAACTGAATAGGGATAACACGTCCAAAAAAGACAAACCTCAACTGCTCCCAAAATTTTTATTAGGAGCAACTTTAAGGAAAACTTTAATTTTGAAAGTTGAAAGTGACTGTTTTAATTAGTTATATAATTCTGCAATAATTATTTTCCAGAGGAAGTCTTCAGAACTCCCACATGCTTTCTTTACTCACAGTAAAAATCCTGTTCTTGCTATGCTTAAAAAATGTCTTTGGGTTTTATACGGCAAATCCCTTTTTGCTAAAGTCTATAACTTAGAAAACATTTACTTTGGAAAAAAGTCTACAATAAAACGTCTTGGGTCAAAAGCTTTTGTCTAGTATTCTTCTAAACAAAATCCAATGAAAGTATATTAGTGAGTTTCACAGTTTATCTGTGGCTTGCCATCAGGTTTCAGGAAAATGGCATTCACATCCTTTAACTGGTTTCAGGATAATTTCTCATTTAGTAATATTTCAACTTCTAATATCTTCAGACCCTTGAAGTTGAAATCAAAATGCTTTAAACAAAATAGCATTAATTCAACTCATCAAGAGACTTAATAGCCTTTTTCTCCTAAGACAGGGATATTAGTGGTCATTTCCCAACTTCTCTCTTTCGCATATTGTAAACTGCAGCTTGTAAAAGACCTGCTGGTTAAACATCTTTAAATGGACTTTTCCATCAGGCCTTTATCAGGAACTTCTTTGAAAAATTTTGTAAATCAAAAACTTAAGAATTCTCACATCATCTTTACTGGTCAGAAAGAAGTAAAAGATGCATCAGAGTTTCCTAAAGAGAGGACCACTTCCTAGGAATATTATAGGCATTCATATAAGCAGAATTCACTCAACCAGACCTCCCAGGACCTTTCAATAAAATACTTTCATTCCACCTGAGCTATAAATGTGAGCCTACAAGTTTTAAAGCTGGGAAAGTATGTCTTTGTAACCCCCATTCCTCACTCTGCAAGCACGTACACACATATGGACTCACATACTTTTCTAGCAGAGCACTCTATACTTTGTTGAAACTCAGTAATCATTGTTTTTGTCCTATTTACTATCTTTTATCAGTAATCTAGTTAGACTTAGAAGGCATATCCATATCTATATCTACAGATAGAAGAGCTTGATTATAGGACCTGTATAAGATTTGGTGAACCATGAGCTAAAACTAATAAGGTAACATTAAATATGAATGTAAAACCTTTATTTCCATCTAAAAAATCAATTGCAAATGCCAGTTTCCAGTTCTGTATGTAAGGATCTTGGAAATTGCCATTCCATCCTAACAACAAGTGATAAGCTGAACAAACTGAAAAATCAACAACTCTTCTTGGATCTGCAAGAGAGAAGAGGACAGAGAGCAAACCATTGCCCCAAGAGTGGAGGGACTGACAGGCAAATACAGGAAGCCATACTTTCCTGCAATGAAAAAAAACAGTATCAGTGTGGGAAAACGTGAACTATAATCGATGACTTGCTGGGGGCTCAAACCAGACAACTCAGAATTTAAAACTCCATATGACATTCTGGAAAAGGCAAAACTATAGAGAAAATAAAAAAATCAGAGTTGTTGGGTGGGGGGATTAGAAAGAGGAGATGAATAGGTAGAGCATGGAGGATTTTTTGGGTAGTGAAAATACTGATGATATCATAATCATGGATATATGTCATTACATATTTGTCCAAATTCACGGAATGTACAATATCAAGCATGAATCCTAATGCAAATGAGGGATTTTGGGTGATTATGATGTGTCGGTGCTGGTTTATCTTTGGCAAAAAATGTCCAATTCTTTCCTTCTTCATTCTGGTGACATAATGTTGATAAGATTGTACAGGTGTACAATCAGGAAGTAGGAAGTATATGGGAAATCTTTGTACTTCCCTCTCAATTTCATTATAAACCTAAAAATGCTCTAAAAATTAGTTTTTAAAAAGAATCAACTGCAAATGTGAGGAAGAAAGACCTTGTTTAACATAGTTCTTATGAAATGTACATGTAGGTTTTAGCTAATAATGGACTTCCTATATGAAACAACGTGATGTAATTACCAAAATGGGAAATAAATTCTTAGGCTTCATTAATAAGGAAGAATAGTATCCTGATCCAAAGAAGCAATTTTCTCATTTTTCCCTGATCAGAACACATTTATAGCATTTTGTCAATATAAATTCTGAGCCATATAAAAAAGGATGATAAGAACAATTACCTTGTAAGTTACAGAAACATACAGATCTGTGGTTCTCAAACTCAGCTGCACAATTAGAATCCCTTGCTTACCTTTTAAAATTCCTGATGCTCAGGCTGCCTCCCAATTAATCTCAAGGGGTGGACTGCAGACAACAATGTTTTTCTAAAACTCCCCAGGTGATTCTAATGTAAAGTTTGAAAATCAGGACAGTAGGTATCACTCTCTGCTACCCACTGACCATCTCCCTTCCTCCCTCCCACCCTGCCTTCCTTTCTTCCTTTTTTTCTTTCCTTCTATGTTTCTTTCTGTCTTTCTTTCCTTCCTTTTTTCTTTCTTTTTGTTTTTGCTATTGTTCAGTTCAAATATTTCTCTTCCTTCAAGTCCCAATTTAGATGACTTTAAAGAAAACAAAATGTCTCTAATGCATCTGCTGTGTATTCTATAGCACCTAGTGTATACTTTCATTTAGTGCCAATGATGCTAAAACATCTTTTCCATTATAGTCTAAACTTTTTGAGTTTAGTGTTTAATTCTTATCTGTCTTTGTACCTTCAGTGAGAAATAAAATACTTAGCACAGAATAACTCAAAAACTTTTGTGGATTGAAGGAATGAATGAATAATGATAGCCCCCAAAACTATGTTGTATAAATTGACTACGGTTATTTGCTCTGTAAGAAAGAAATCTTTGTGAGACATGGTAACAAATTTTAAATGTTTAAAAGAAAGAATTGTTCCTTTTGGTTACAGAAGACTGTCTAGAATAAATGAGTAGAAACTACAGAAAGCATATTTCTACTCAATGTATAATTAGATCTTTTACAAATAGGATGATTCACTTTCAATAAAATGTTCCCTTTCCGAGCACCTGGGTGGCTCAGGTGGTTAAGCCTCTGACTTGATTTTAGCTCAAGTCATGATCTCAGGGTCCTGAGAGCAAGTGCCAGCAGAACGCTTGCACTCAGCATGAAGTGTGCTTGTCCCACTCCTTCCTCCTATGCCCCCCACCTCTAAAATATATAAAAAAATAAAATATTTGAAAAATAAGATGTTCACTTTCAATAGAGCAGAGTTTGAATGTATTTTTCACCAAATGGAAAAAAGATAAAGAATTTCAAAGACTGCTTCTAACTCTAAGATTTTTTTTATTTTAAAATGAACATTCGATAAGTAAATCATAAAACATTTTTTTAGTCAGAGGAATGACTGTCCAAGATGAATGAAGGATAAAGTAGAAAAAAACTGGCCATTAAAAAAGCATCCTTCATTGTATATCTAGCATTAAGATAAGGGCACCAACAAACTTAGAAAAAGTTGCACTGCTATTCCAAGCTGTTACTAAAGTCCCATAAATCTAGTAAAATTCTGAGAGCAAGTGGATCAGAGAAAACAAATAATCACATTTGTATCAAACTCCTACCCTAAACCCTGAAAGCTTTATGCATTGATAATGGCTAATTAAGAGAATAAAATTTAAATCAAATCATTTATATTTAACTCTTTTACTGTCGAAAAATAGCCATCTCTTCTAATGAAAGAAAACCCAATAAATTACATTTAGAAAGAGCAACTCAATCACCCAAGCAGTTCCTGGCTGCCACCAAAAAGATCAGAGGAAGTTATTATTAGAAACTTGGGAAAGACATATTAGAAACCACTGCAAAGACCTTGAATATTTAAAAACTCAAATAGTTTCCATCTGGTTTTAAAATCATAATCAAATCTGCCCCAACATTGAATACATGGGGAAAAAAGATCAGTCATATACAAAATTAGTAAATAAGAGATATACAGAAAAGGAAACCCTTAGAAAATGTTGATGTAGATACTGAGAAACTGAAAGTGGGGAGTACAGAGAGCATTTCTGCTAGGGAAAATTACACAATTCACTTTTTCTGACCTATAATGTCCTGCATTTCACATAAAAATTAAAGAACTTTCCAAGCAAATCAAGAAAGAAAAATGCTTTAAAACTTCACCATAAATATTTATATGCTAAAACATAATCTAAACCCCATAACAAAAGATTTTAAAACATCCAGGCCCTAAAGAAATCTGTATTTAGCTCCTCCCTAAAACTCAAAAAAGGACATCTCAAATAAGCATATTATTAAAACATCCCCAAAGGACCACAGAACATTTGTCAGAGGCCTCTAGATGAGCCTATCTCTCTCCATACAGTGGCTTTACCTTGCCTTAACTTAAGTGCACTTTAACAACCCCCAGAAGCTCTCTTCTAGGAAAGCTCCTCCCCTAAAGGACAAAACCCCCACCTTCTTCTGATAAGTGTAGCATTCTTGCACATTCACCAAAAGTGCCTATAGTAAAGCCTAGCACATAGTCTGTTCTCAATAAAAGCTTATAGAATAAATGAATGAAAAAAATCAACTGAGGTAAGTGGATGTAATCAGGCCCTAGTGCCCTTTCCTTTTCTGCAAATTTAAGACTTTTAGATACAAATATTTTAGAATTCAAGTTAGTAGTATCCTCTAGTACAGTACAACTGTAATACCATCCATAAAATATCTCCCTTAGCGCATCTTTGAAAATTACCTTTTGAAATCATTCAAAATAGAAATTAGTCAAATACAGAAATTCCACTATGTCTGCAAAAATATTCCCAAAGTTGGGGTGCCTGGGTGGTTCAGTCAGTTAAGAATATGCCTTCCTCTCTGGTCAGGATCCCAGGGTCCTGGGATCAGCCCTGCATTGGGCTCCTTGTTCAGCAGGAAGCCTGCTTCTCCCTCTACCCCTCACCCCTGCTCTTTCTCTCTCTCTCTCTCTCAAATAAATAAATAAAATCTTTAAAAATATATATATATTCCCAAAATGTGTTACTCAGCCTCCTAAAATTTAAGACAATGCTGGTGAACCTGTAAAATCTGCACATGCCTGTTTTTTCAAGTTATTTTTCCTCTTGTAGACATGATGACTTTTCAGTAATCCATCCAAACACTTCCCCCAGTCTGGGCTCCTCTTGGGGTCAATAAGAGTCTTTATCTGGCCTTTCATTAAGGTTGTCGTCATGACAATGAATGTACTTTTCCTCTAGCCAATGGAACTAACCTTTACAGAGTGTTGAATACTTTTATTAAGTTAACAGATTCCCAAACTCAGTTCCTCCTGTAGTTGAAGCATACCATTAGATAGAATGATTCTCTTTACGTATACTGAGTTTCCCTCTCCTATCCCAATCACACATACACCTTAATAAACTGCCATCAAAACCACGGCTACAAGGAAAGCTGAGTAAGAGCACATAAAATTTTTTTTAGGCTTATGGTGTGTTTTTCATTATCTCCACATAGCTTTCTTTTAGGGCCTGGATGTTTAAAATCTTTTGTTATGGGGTTTGGAGAGTATCTTAAAATATAAGTATTTGTGGTAAAGGAAAACAAAGTCATATAGTTTTACACTCAAAACTCCTTCCTGGACATTATAAGCTTATTTACTGCGAACAGAGTTCTCCCCAGTGTGAGCAAAGAAGCAAGGGCATGAGGTATATCACTAAAATACCAAAGACTAGTATTCACAGTCACGAGCATTGCTGCTCAGGGACACCTAATTCCCCACAGGCAGTTTGCTAATGATCTTCCTATCTTACCTTTTTCAGAGCTCTGTAAGCCCCCAAAACTACAGTAAGATCCCACATTAGTTGAGGATAACATGGAAATTATGAGCAACTGAACTACAACTGAACTCTAGGGCAACAGTCCCTTTACTCCATCCCTCTTTAAGACATTCTTTAACCACTGCCTTTGGCCACTGCCAAAGCTATTAAGTTAAACTTACACCATCCAGACAATGTTGTTCCCCAAGCAACCAGTCTGGACAATTGTGTCCTGTTCTGCCTCAGCAACCTCAGCTCCCAGACTAACTTGCTAACCATTAAATTGTTCCTTTAATATCTCTTCAGAGGCCAAGTTCAGGCTGCAGGCAATGTAAAGCCAGTCTACTGGAAAGTGTTGAATACAACAGAAGGCAAACTGGTTCAAGGTCAAAGAAGAAGAAGAAGAAAAGAAGAAGAGGAAGAAGAAGGAGAAGAAGAAGAAGAAGAGGAAGAAAGAAGAAGAACAACAACAACAGAAAACAAGGGCTATAAAAGACAGTGATTACATCCATATGTCATTTTTGTAGTTCTTTTTAGTCTTTGTTCTCGAAATTGTAAAAAAAAAAAAAAGCATATTTTAAAAATCATCCAGACCATGGTTCTCTTTATTCTTTCATTTAGCTTCCTAGCTCCACACATTCAGCAACTACGACATGATTATAAAATGCAAGGTGTGTATAATGTGTATATTATATATATTCCAAACCCATTTTAAGAGATCCAGAGGCAAACAGCATACTGCACTGTACCATGTATGTTAAGACAGAGAAATATCTATGATGGAGTATGTCAATTAAGTAAATTATTGACTTATCCTAAGCCAAAGCTAAACACAAGTTGTAATATGCTGGAAATATCAGTGTTTTCCTCTTATCAAAAAGATAAGAGTACAATCCTATCCAGCAATAGCAATGAAATTCAAATATATAATTATGCTTGAAGCATAGAGATAACTAAAAACCCCAGACACCTGACAGAAAAGTCTAGACTGTTAATTGAATTTCTCATCTTAATCTTACCTCTCATTCATCATTTTTCACCCAACATCATTAAACCCTCTTTGAAGAAGCAATTATCCTACCTGACTAGCCTGTGTTTGATTCCCAGTTTATGTTATAAACTTTTCAGATGTCCTTTTAGAGAAGAATTGTTTTGTGAACAATGTGTTTATACAACACTCTACATCTGGGTTAGAATTAATTTTTAAAAATTTATTTGAAAAGAACTTGAGTAAGATGTTAATAATGAGGGGAAGTGGATGAGGAATATATGAGAACTCACTGTACTGTCTCTGCAACTTCTATGTAAGTCTAAAATTATTCCAAAATAAAAAGGATTTTTAAAAAGAGAAAGAGTGAGAGAGAGACCTTCTCGTCCACAAATGCTGGTCCACTTTCACCAAGCTGCAACAGCAGTCAATTACTTTTATTTTCTTTAACTATTTTTATCTTGTTTTGACATCAAGGAATATCAATCTCATAAAAGGAATTATGAAACACTGCCTTTTCTTTGTTATTAAACAATCTGTAATAACATTTACTACAAGCATGTATTAATAATTTTCAAAATCCAATTAAGTATTATTATATAGTCATATAAAGTATACATTATAGTAAATTGTGTTATGAGAGTATATTTAGTGGTCTTGACTAACCTGTCTAGACCCTCATCAAAACCAGGCAAAAAAGTACTGACAAATAATTTTACTGTACAAAAAATACTTTGTGTCCTAATAAAGAACACTAGAGTTAATATTTCTACAACAAACCATTTATTATTCCATCCAGATACACACAGTTACCCAAACTGCAAGCATGAGAAGCTGACAGAAGGTAAGTGCCTCCAGATGTTTAGTTGATACCACACGAATTCTCCAGACCACAGTATCTCTCCAGTTTCCTTCCCTATTAAATACAGGGGTTGGGTCAGATTATCTCTAAGGTCCCCATATGCAATAACATCTTATGGCAATGCCTGTGTACCCTGGACTCTCCCTGTCACAGTCCAATTTTGCCAGTACTCTTGGCTTCACCTACCTCATGTTTTCAGAGGTAGAGGTCATCTTAAGCAATTTCCTTTAGGGCCAGGACAAATCATCTCAGTGATTAAGGAAAAGCAATGAAGTGAGATAGGCCACTACGTGGAACAAAATTTTCTTAATGTTGGGGAATAGCAGTTTTTCCCACTAACTTATTTTAGCTTCTATTTGGGAAGAGTGTACTCAATGCCCACACATCCTTCAAATCTTAGCTACAGCATCATTTTTTTTTAAGATTTTTTATTTATTTATTTCACAGAGGGAGAGAGATCACAAGGAGGCAGAGAGGCAGGCAGAGAGACAGGGGGAAGCAGGCTCCCCGCTGAGCAGGGAGCCCAATGCGGGCCTCGATCCCAGGACCCTGAAATCATGACCTGAGCCGAAAACAGAGGCTTTAACCCACTGAGCCACCCAGGCGCCCACAGCATCATTTTTTTTTAAATGAAGTATCCTCAGCCCTCTATGAGTAGGTTAAATCTCCTTTACATTTAAGTTCTTATGGTTCGGTACCTCTCTTACATAGTATTTATCAATCACAGTCACAATTTCACATTCGTTTGCATGATTATTCAATCAGTGTGTGTTTCTCTCTCTAAGCTCTAAACTCCATGAAAGTAAATATTGTCCCTTTTTTTAACCATCTTATTATCAGTTATAATTAAATTTAAATCTTAAAATCTTCAGTCTTTAAAATAATGTTAACTATTTCTATATTAAGAAAAACTTGAGGCACCTGGGTGGCTCAGTCATTAAGCATCTGCCTTCGGCTCAGGTCATGATCCAAGGGTCCTGGGGTCGAGCCTTGCATGGGTACCCCACTCTGCAGGAAGCCTGCTTCTCCTTCTCCCACCCCACCCCCCTGCTTGTGTTCCCTCTCTCTCTGTGTCTCTGTCAAATAAATAAATAAAATCTTTAAAAAAAAAAAAAGAAAAGAAAAGAAAAACTTTATGATTTTTCTCTCAAAGCAAACAAAAAAGCAGAGATAACAGTTATGGAGTGACACACACATATATATCCTCATTGGAGCTTCCTGTAAAGAAACCTAGAGAAGAATTACAAACTTGGGTTCAGGTTGCAGTTCCACCATTAACTAGCAGTAGTATCTATGGGTAAGTACTGGAAAGTTTAAAGCTTTAGTGTCAGAACTGGCTTTAAATCCTGACTCTGAAAAATTAGATGAGTGACTTTGAACAAATCACTCAACCTCTTTGAGCCTCAGATTTCTTCCCTATAAAATGGGGCATGTAAAAATGGTAACAGTCACAATTACGGCAGGAAAGGAAGGGAACATCCAAACTGGGTAAATAAGGAGAATTTAAGGAAGGGATTATTAGAAAAAGTGTGGGCAAGGGAAGGGATATGAATAAGCACTGGTGGAACATCCCAAATCTACCAAAGCAGGGAGCCATAACTGCCTCTGCCCTCTTCCTTCCCTGACCCCAGATTGGTTGGAAGAAGGGAAAAGTTACCTGACCCCAGAGAATAATAGGTAATGCTGTAGCTATGCAGAGGCTTTCAAAGGATCAAGATAGTCATGGCCAACATGTGGTCTGGCAAATAAGGAACAAGGAGGATAAAGACCACTTCCTCTCTCACCTACTACTCTCTGATCTCTGACCTATGTGTTTCATTGGCAAAGGAGTTTAGTTAATGAGGTACACAGAGGAAAGCCTCCCAGTACACAGAAGATGAAAAAGAATGAAAAGTAAACTTTAAGGACAAACAGAGAAGACCTAGCACAAGTCCCCACTAATACTTCACAGAATTGAAGAGCTAATGAAAAAAGATAATATGCATGAAGGTGCCCAGCACAATGCCAACCACACAGAAAACTCAGCTAATGTGAATTCCCATTCCACCATAGTTTTGTTGGGCCTTCATGTCACCAAAAGTCAAATGAAGAAACTGTAATCACAGAGAACTCCATGGTTCCTTCAAACTCTAATTGCTATATTTATGCTCTAACTCCTCTTACTTTTCTAAAATAGAACTCTAATTTCAGGCGAGTTCTTCCTTGTGGCTTAACAGAACTCTTTATTTGGCTCATTTGGCTGTTTAACAATATTTGAGAAACCATCCTGCAAAGTAGCCTTCCATACTTAACAAAGCTTTCCTTTAAAAACCAAGAGTGGAAAACGAAGATTATGGTAGATATATAGACAATTTGGCAATGTTATCTTAGCTAAAAGAAATTACTCATAAAATATTTTCCCTATTTTCATCAAAGCCTGCTTCTCCCTTAGCAACATGCTTTTTGACTCTAATGCCTTAACAGAAGCTGAATTAACACAATGACTGAACCAGAATGACTCAACCTAATTGCATGGACATGTATCTAGAATAACATGACTGGATTTATCCTATTCAAGTAATCTGAGATCAGGAAATTAAAAGGGAAAGCTAGTCCAAATGTTCTTGGGTAGAATGGAGAGCAGAAGACACAAAGAGAAAAGAAGTATGTCTTATCCTGAGCTTTGATCAGGACAGATTTTTACCCCAGTAAAAAACTGTTTTTTCCTCCTCCGTATATTTATAATTTGTTCTGAAACTGTTCTGAACTGTCTCTTGAGACAGGATGTTTGCTCTCACACTTTACTACATCAAGCAGGCATACCCCTTTGCAATTGCTGTTGCCTCTAGGGAATGTTCTCTTCAACAACCCACCCTGCCACTCCCCAGATATCCACAAATCCAGCTCCCTCAATTTTTCACATCTTTGTTCAAACATCACCTTATCAGATAGGTCTTTCCTGACCATCTTATCCAGATAGCACTCCATCCTATCACTTTCCCTCTGACCTTAATTTTTCTCCATATTACTTATTGCCCCAATAAATATTTTATTTGTCTGTCTCTACCTATTTAACTGCCATTAAATCAGGGACTGTGTCTATTTTGTTCCCAGGGCCTATAACTGTCTCAGTAGATAATGAATAATCAAAAAGTATTTGTTCTTGGCTGTACAAAGGCAAAGTATACCAAGGAAAAGAGATTTTGTACTTTTCATTGCAGAATACAAAATATGACTATAAGATACATGATTTATTTTTAACACACACATACACACACGTCAAAACCTACACACACAAAGTGTATTGTCATGTTTAAGGTTTTCAACTTGGGTAGCTACATATATTTACACTAAGTTGCCATTACTTAAAATTTGTCAGAGTTCCATTTTATTACAGACATTAAATCAAAGTCCTTTGAACATTGTCATTTGTAGCAAAAATTCATCCTCTAAAAGTGAATTTTATTTTCTTACATAATCCAAAATGACTCAAAGTAAGGGATGTTAAGTGAAGTTGATAAGCAGGTTGGGTGATACTAGTTGTGGACATTAAGGATGACTTTGGGACATTATTTTAGGACACTAAGGATTATATTAAACATTAAGGATGACTATGAAATAATAAGACCTTGATTTTTCAGAAGTTGGATCTCAACACAATTACCCCATAAAAAGAGCTACAGACATTTTTACACAGCAGCCATATCATCAGAATCAGTATACTGTCCTTCAGAGTAACCATTCTGAGGGAAAACTGCCACTTTAATGAAAATATTCTAACATTAATTTCAAAAATGATCTCATTGTCCCCTCCCCCAGAGATGAATCTCAGATTTTCTTCCCTAAAGAGTTAAATGGGAGTTTAAAATAACCACTTTCTATGAATTTCACTCCCCCTGAACTCTTAGAAGACATATTTTAAGGTACACATCCTCACACTGTGTTTTCAATTTATGGGACATTATTTTCCTTTTCCCTAGAAATCTAAAGCTGTATCAGAGGACTCAGGATTAGGTCCTGCAGGGAGAACTATCAGAGAAGAGTAAGTCCAATAAAATGATCTCTTGTGTTTATAGATATTCACACTTTGTACCAGAACTTGTAAAATGAACCAAAAGAAATGGTTTCTGACCCTGTGAGGTTTCTGGGAAGTATTAGCACTTAGTACAAACCAACCCAAACTAGGACATCCCAGCTAGTCACAAATACAGACCATGCTGATCACAAAGTTGAGACAAAGCCCTGGATACCCCAAAAACTTGAAAAGCCCATATGCTAATGGTGTCCAAAATTCTTGGCTTGGTTATTAAATACAGCATGACTATCCAACTAGTTTCTAGCTAATAGACCCATGAGATTAAGTCACCACTTGGTCTTTTTTCCTAAAACTTACCAGCAAACATAAACAACTTATGGTAGGTGTGGCCCCTAAAGACATCAGGAAATGCTTTTTAAAAATAGGCCTTTTGGATTTGTGGTAAGTCAAATACTGCCCTCCCCTCAAAGATACTAGACTTTAATCTCTGGACCCTGTAAATGCTACCTTATAAGGATAAAGGGTCTTTATAAATGTAGGATCTGGAGATGTAGAGTTTATCATGGATTATTCTGGTAGGCCCTAAATGCAATCACATATATCATTATAAGAGAGAGGAGACACATAGAAGAGAAGGAAGCAATGTGACCACAGAGGCAGAGACTGGAGTGATACAACCACAAGCCAAGGAATGCAAGCAGGCACAAAAAGTTAGAAGGGGAAAAAAAGGAATTTTCTCCCAGAGCCTCTGGAGGGACTGTAGCCCCTGCCAACACCTTAATTTTGGACTTCTGGCCTCCGAAACCACAAGAGAATAAATCTTTGTTGTTTTAAGCCACCTACTCCATGCTAATTTATTACAAGAGCCTTAGGAAACAGCTTTATGGAGATATAATTCACACAGTATATAATTCACCCATAAAGTGTACAAGTCATTGGTTCTTAAAATATTCACAGAATTGTGGAACCATCACCACAATCAATTTTAGAACACTGTGAGGTTTAGAACCTCAAAGAAGAAACCCCATATCTACTAGTCACTCACCATTTCTCCACAACAAACTGGGAATCAACAAGTTTTCTTGGATCTATCAGTGAATCAAGATCACACAACAAACCACTGGCCCCAAATTCTGAGAGGTAGACAGGCAGATACAGAGAATCGTAACTTAATCAGAGCAAGAACCAGGAGCAGAAACTTCCATGGCACCAGTACCAGGGTAGAAAAATCTAGACTATACTTGACCAATTGCTAGAAACTCGGTGTGGACAAACTTGAGAGCTAAAAATTCCTGGGAGAGACAGTCTTAAGGGAAGAGAGAGCTCCTTCACTTTTGTGAGTGCTCCCCCCAGGAGCTCCACGAAGTTTTCACAGAGATGATTAGAGAAAGCTCCCCTTATGCTTCCATCAGGAGGAGAAGAAAATTATTCATTTTGAAACAAGCCCAAGCACCCTGTTCTTCTTTACAAAATAATCTCTTTCACTAGAACCTATGAGACCTGGAGGAAGGGAAATAACCCAGCTCCAATTCCCTCTAGCCATTGATGTGGAGGAAGGGAAATATATAACTGCAGCCTCTCCTAGTCTTCCTGTTCCACCTAAGTGTATGTATGTGTTTGTGGAGAAGGGGTGGGGAAGAAACATGAGAAGCACTTTTGAAGGTCACAACCCAGGGACACAGGCTCACTAAACCTCTAAGACATAATCATAGACTACAGAATGCTTCCCCTCCCCCCACCACGCCTTACCACCACATAAATAAGGCCTATATACTAAAGTTTCTTTTACCCTATATGCTATGTCCAGTTTTCAACAAAAAAATTACAAGGCATATTAAAAGGTAAAAAACACAGTTTAAAAAGACAGAGCAAGCATCAGAACCACACTCATATATGCCAGGGATATTGGAGTTATCATCAGAGACTGGGAATTTAAAATAACTAGGGTTAATATGCAAGAAAATGAGAAGACAAGCCACAGACCTGGAGAAAACATTTGCAAAATATGTATCTGACAGAGGACTGATATACAAAATGTATAAAGAACCTTTACACTATAACCAAGTGGGATTTATCCCTGGGATAAAAGGTTGGTTTACATATGCAAACCAACCAATGTGATATACTACTACATTAACAGACGGAAAAATAAAAACCACATGATCATCTCAATAGAAGCAGAAAAAGCATTTGACAAAATTTAACATTCATTCACGACAAAAAAAAATTCTCTACAAAATAGGTATAAAAGGAAATTTCCTTAAAGCAATAAAAGCCATTTATGAAAAGCCCACAGCTAAAATTATAATCAGTAGGGGGGAAAAAGTGAAAGATCATCCTCTAAGATCCAGTATAAGGCAAAGCTGTCCACTCTCACCACTTTCATTGAACATAGTACTAAAGTACTAGCAAGAGTAATCAGGCAAGAAATAGAAATAAAGGCATCCAAATTAGAAAGGAAAAAGTTAAATTATCTGTTTGCAGATGACATAATCATGAAAGAAAAAAATCCAAACAATGAATAAATATATGTTAACGTGTTCAACCTCATGCCTAATCAGATAAATACAAGTCAAAACCAAAATGAGAATCCACTGTACTCCAAACCAATTAAGAAAATTTTAGAAGTCTGAAAATACCATGTGTTGAGTGAGGAAATGGAGCAAATGGAAACCCTCATACTATACTGTGGGGAATACAGATTGATACAATTACTCTGGGAAAGCAAGTGGATGAACATTATCTACTAAAACTGAACACATACATATCTATGATCCACCAATTCTACCCCTGAGTACATTCCCTAGAGAAACTCCTGCACATCTGCATTAAAATACATATACAAGAACATTGGTAGCAGTCTGCCCTTAACAATCCCAAACTGGAAATTTGGAAAAAACAAGGTGTCCATCAACAGTAGAATAAATAAATTCTAGTATATATCAACAATGCAATACCACACAGCAATAAAAATGAATAAAAACCTTAACAAGAAGGTTGGCTATTAAGAACAAAATACTAAGCAAAAAAGCATTTTTTGCAATGTACATCGTTCATGTAAACTTTTCAGACTATTTGGTTTAAGCGGATATCAAAGATTTTTTTCTTTTACATTTTACACATAAGGGAAAATGCTACCTAGAGACCTATTTCAATATTTTTTTTGTAGGTACATTTTGTAGAAAAAGGGAATGATTAGGTAGTCATTCGGTATAGATAGATAAAGAAGAGAGTCTCATTAAAGGTAGTAGATTTTTGACTGACAGTCAAATGAGAACCAAACGGATGGACAATTAATTTCTGAAACAAACTTCAATCTCATTAAAGTCCATTAGAAAATTGTTCAGGGGCTCTATCAGGAACGCTAACCTTTGCCAAGAAAGTTGTTGTAAATTATATCACACAGAAAGTTTCTATTCCAGACCAGACTGGAAAAGTTTTCTTTTATAGTACATAATGTACAAAACTAAAAGAAAGGCAGGGAAAGCATTGCCATAAAACACAGGACAGCATCTACCTCAAGCCAGAACGAAGGAGTGTTACTTGAGAAGAGACACATAGGACATTTAGAACACTGTTGGTTGCAATTACATGCATGGCTTTCTTTTCTTTTTTTTCTTTTTTTCTCTTTGTTTATTAAATTGTTTTTCATTGAACTGTTATTCATTAAACTGGAGTACTTTTCTATACATGTATTCTATGTCTCAGTTTGAAAGATAATAAAATAAAATATAGATGAAAATCTGAGACACAGAGTGATTACGTAAGTGATTTGCATATTTCACACCCATGTGAAATATGTAACATGAGTACCAAACCTTATATGATAGAGTCTTAGCATAAAACTGCCTTCTCTAGTCCTTCTAAAAAGCCTTCACATTCCTTCCATCCCACAATGATTATTTCATCATCTGTTCTCACAGAACTCATTGTTTAGACATCTCACTGGCAATTAACTATGAAGTGTCTCACAACCATTCCCATACTGTTATTTAGCCTTTCACACTGTAGGCTGTATCTTCTAGTTTATGACTTGGCACACAGTATCCTCTTGATATACATTTATTTATAAGAAGCAATACAGAGTCTAAGTGTGAATCCCACATCGGATCATGTTAAAGCGGTGTTCCAGTATTTATCATCATCGTTTCTAAAACACTTTTCTTGAATCCAGCTCTGAGTGTTGGAAATGAAGACTCATGCCCTTCTTCCATCAGTCAGAAAACACTCTTACTCTTTCTACAAACCCAAAGAATGGTGGCCACTTGAAAGCATTTGTTATTCAATTATGTGGCATCTCCTCTAGGGATTCATTAAGGACTTTGAAACTTAAAAATAGCTGAACAATTTCTGTGCAGGGGGAACAAATAGCAATATCTTGGAGTCAGATGTAGAGTGAGGACACATTACTTTATTCACACTATCCTTATCAGGGGTGAATTTAATTCTGACCATGAACTGTTTTCCTAATATGAATTTACTTTGCAGTTTCCATTCAAAGCACAAAGCTCAATCATTCTTTCAACAAATATTTAAGTATCTACTACATGCATGTCACCAAGCCAAGACATAATGACATGACATCCTGAGTGTTCTTTTTTCTCCTTGCCAAACATATTTTCATTTATTGATGGTCATTATCAAGGGAGAAACATATTTCATAAGTTAGCAAATAGTCCTTTTCTTTATAACATGCTATTGTAAGCAAAGTACCAAAATATAACAGCTATAACATTTCAGGGTGAAATGCCAGACCAAGATGCAAATTTTAAAAGCTGGTATTTTTAAAAAATGGTTATAAAACTCTGGAATCCCTCACTTGCATTTAGGGCATTAAAAATATGGGGGGGGAGAAAAAATATGGGGGAAGAACAGGGCTTGGGGAGAAAGATTTCCTCAAAGGACACCCAACCTCTTTTCCTCCATGAAAAAGATGTGGGAGAAGTACTATCTCCTAAAACAAAGTCTAATGATAAGGGCTTCAAGGATATTTATTACTCAGAATTTCTTAAGATTTCTGTGGGGAAAATTCTTGGGATTTTATGAATCCATCTTCTTCCAAGGGGAACATGAATTCTTCACCACTAATCTCCTTCTGTTAGAGAAGAACCCAGTGAGTTGGTGTCTGACTGGAAATCCTAAAGAGCAAGAGATAGGTGGGTTTGCAGCATTGGCAAAGGGAAAATGGTTGCTGCTACATTTACTGTGTTTCCTGGGGCAAAGATGATGGAGGGATTCCCATGCCCTAGATATGGGACATATACAAGTTAATAGTCAGCAGTTTAGGTCTGGACAAAAAGAGCTACCTAGAAGAAACTGAAAACAAGCAAGCCTTCAGATTCCCAACCAGTTTATTAATTCATTTCTCTGCTTCTGCCCTTGCCCCAGTCAGTGCATTTTACCACAGAAGTCAATGTTTCTGTTAAAACTCTGCTCAAAATCCTCCAATGGCTTCCATGTTACATGAAGTAGAAGCCCAAGACCTCACTAGATCTCTTAGCTTCTACACAATCAGATGCATGGCCCATGGCCTTATTTCCTCCCTGTCCTCAGCTCTCTACAAAGTAGGCACACTGGCCTCTTCCTGTTCCTCACGGTCATCAGGTCCTCTGAAGTTGCCAGGCCTGGAATGTTTCCATGCCTTGGGGTCCTTACCTTTTTCACAAAGCCTTTCTGAGACCCCCATTTAAAATTTCAATGCTTCCCCTAACACTATTTCCCTTTCCCTATTTTATTTTTAACTCTCATCACTGCCTAATTTACTATGTGTGTGTATGTGTGTTTATATATCTTATGCATAGATATATATTTTTATATATATATGGGCAGATTATGTATATTATGTATGTCATGCATATATAAGGCATAGATGTATAAATAGGTATTATATGTGTATATACATGTATAATACATGCATATATGTATTACATATATTTAGGAAATAATACCTATATTACACTTATATTTGTGTGTGTGTGTATAAAATTATGTCCCCCACTAGAATCACAATTTCCACAAAGGCAGGGATTTTGTCTGCTTTTTTTCATTATTATGTACCACTGTTATGTACCAGAGGGCTTACAGCAGTGCCTGGCATAAAGTAATTGCTTAATAAGTATATGTTAACTGAATGAACACATTTTAATAAAATTTGGGGGAATGAAAGTATTGCTAGGTTGTTGTTCCAAGAGGAGGCCAAAAGGGAAAAAAATCAGAATACCCCAGACCAGGAAGTCACCAAACCCACACACAAATTTGCTGGAAGCAGTAGGTTTGAGCCTTTTGCTCCTTCCTCTTTCACAAGCCCAGTGCGCAGGTTTCAGTCAGCAATGGTTACAATCTGTAATTCTCCCCTCCTGGACTGGATGAAAACTCGGATGTAAAACAAGTCAGGAAATGACTGCACAGACATGAAAGCAAAAGGAAAAATCTAGGGCATGAACTATGTGGGACTGCTATATATGATAACTATCATGATTTCTAAGTAGGGTTAAGAATATGTATTTTTCTTTGACTCCAAAATTTTCTAGAAATGTGTTCCTACCTTTAAAAATCCTGAGTCCGTGGGGCACCTGGGTGGCTCAGTCGGTTAAGCTTCTGCCTTCAGCTCAGGTCATGATCCTGAGGTCCTAGGATGGAGCCCCACATTGGGCTCCCTGCTCGGCAGGAAGTCTGCTTCTCCCTCCCCCTCTACCTGTTGCTCTCCCTGCTTGTGCTCTCTCTGTCTCTCTCTCTCTCTCTCTCTGTCAAATAAATAAATAAATATATTAAATAAATAAATAAATAAATAAATAGTAAATAAATACAAAAAAATGAAAGAAAAGAAAAATCCTGAGTCCAGAATTCAAGTGTTAAAAGGAGGCAAAGTTACAGGTGGCAGAGGAGTAAAGAACAGAAAGAATGCAACATTAAAGTGGCCTTCTTACCTCCCCGTCAACATGACTCCTACAGTTTCTTTCAAGATAACCAAGAAAAACTCCAAGGTTTTAAGGGAAAAGAAACAGAGTATATTAAAATTAGCTGAATAATATATATACAATATCTCAGATTCAAATAAACTGCTTAAAACGTAAACATTTATGTACACACATGAACACACATTTCCACATGGTCATAAGCATACTGACAAGCATATTCTGAGGGTGCCTCATCCTAACTGGTCACAAGGAACCACAGCCTTAAACTTCTCAGGCTCTCCCAAATGTCAAGGCCCACTTTACTCTGGAGTTCATTCACTCTACCATGTACCCCATTTCAACCCATTTCTGCACAGAGAGGACAGCAAATTGAAGTTACAAATAAATTTGCTGGAGGTTTACCCAAATCCAGAGATAGTCTCAACTATAGTACAACAATAGTAGTGAGAGTAGTAGTAGCAGGAGTAATAGTAGTAACAATAGTAAGAGGAGGAACAGTAATGATAACTATCCCTCTTGAGCGTTAATGCAAATAAATGGTTCTAATGCATGATGTCATTTGAATCCTCACATTCCCTTAAAGTAGATTATGGGACACAAAATATTTATTTCATAAGAAACTATTGTCCGGTGTGGTTTTAAATCATGAGCTCTAACAACTTAGGAAATCAGAGAAATAAAAAGAAAATAAAAAGAAATATTTTTAATGCAATTACTATTTTTTATTCCTTGCATATCAGTGAGAGTAAGCTGTAAGAATATATAAGGACCTCACTGCAAATTTTTAGCAGTGAATTAGAAAAAGGCTACAATGTCCCCAGACACATTTACCTACACAGTGCTGGCCATCAGTGCATAAATGAGTGAACAAATAAATGAGTGAGTGGACAAACCAAAAAAACAGCACTCCTCTTTGACTTCTTGGTTCCCTAAGAATCATAAAACTCTTTGCTCCTCTTGAGTAATTTCTCTTGCTAGATCTTTCTATCTCCATACACAGCAAACTCTCCAGTATTTTCTGGATAGTAACAGATACTCCAGAGTCCTCTGATGTTCAGAAATAGCCAGTCATCCCTTCCATTCTATTCCAATTGCCACTATCCTCATTCAAATTCAAATCCATATCACAAAGTCATGCACTTTCACCCTATACTCCAATCCATCTTCTACCGTGTCCCAGGTGAAGCTGCCTTTTATATCACTTTGCTTACATCATAACTCCTCAAATGGCTCTCCATTGCCTACACAAAGGACAGCCTCTCTACTCTGACATTCAAAACTTTCAACAATCTGACACATACCCACATCTCTTTTATCTTCTGCTACCTCTCAACATATATGTTAAATCCAGTCATTCTTGGTCCATAATTTCACAAAGTCTACTACGTTTTCCCCCTGTTCATATCGTTATTCGTGCCATTCCTTTTATTCATAAATATCTCCACTCAGCTTCAGCTATGAAAATTCTATCCATTGTTCAGATTCCAGTTCTAATTTTCCTCCTTCAATATGTAATCTGATAGTGAGTTAGTCACAGAGACCTCCACCCTGTTATCCCTAAAGAAAGCTTCTGAGATCAAAAACACATCAATTTTGCATAACTACAGAGCCAAATATTATCCAGTTCAATGTTTCACTAACTCTGCTTCAAAAGTCTCAAAATTTTTCAAAAAAACCAAAACCAAAACAAAATATACCAAAAAATAGAGTTTCTTGTCAAGTAGCTTTGTAAAAAACTCTATAAACTCTTCTCTTGGAGATTCACAGTGAATATTAGCATATCAAAGGTTCTGAGAATCCTGCCATAAAGAAGTGTGATTAATTTGGTTTAACCCAGTATTTCCCAAGTATATGTGACCAGATTCTCCAGTTTTCATATGTATCAATAAAGCTTTCTCAGAAAGCTAGTTTTCCATAGATCACACCCTAGGAAAACGCTAATCTAATACTATCTAATACAAGTCCCTTAAGGCAAGAGATGACGAAATTAGGCTCCAGAGAAGTGAAGTAACTGAATGAAGACCATGGGTTAGTTTGTAGAGGAGCCAGTACACCCCCAAGTCTCTTGCCCTCCAAACCAAAGTTCTCTCACTATATCACTATTATCAAATTATACGATACCATCAAATTGTATGCTAAAAGACTGTGTCTTTTAGCAGTAATCTGAATTTAGAAATCCTTTTAGCAAAAATTTTCTTTGGGAAGAATATATTACAGGCACAAAATAAAGCCATATTTTAGCTCAATAAAGAATCTCTATACATACACAGAAAAAGAAATTAATCAGGGAAGCTAGTATCTGTACAGTGTCTAGGGATTAGAATTCATATTACCAAGTTTAATTTACAGAAATCTAAAATTCTGGGATACCATATGGACAAGGTGGTTAAGAAAGATAAATCTAGTGTCATATTATACAAATAGACACAAGCATAAAATAAATAAATAAGTAAATCCTTCCCAGGGTTCACTATACAGTATTTTTCCCTTATCACAAGCCTCTGAGTAAAAACAAAAACAAAAGCAAAAGCATATTTTTGTCTAATGAGATCTCAGCTGGACCTATCATTTGTGACAAATACTACTGATTGCCTACTCAACACCTTCTCCTTCCATTTTTCCTTCATGATTTGATCAGAGAATGTGCAATCATCTATTCAGGAAAGGTGAGCTCTTCCCCCATTTCCAAAAGATAAACTATGATCTGTCTATGCCAAGTTTGATTATTCTCACTGTATTTCGCAGTGGGTTGAAAAGCAAGAATATAACCAATATATAAGGAAAGTATATTGGGGTTTCTGGAGAAGATTTTTGCCCCTAATAAGAGAGAGGGATTGGGTTAAGACCACTTTTTATACCATCTTGTATTCCTGATTCCTGTAATGCGTAAGTAATGTCTGAACCATTGAAACCATCTTGACACCGTAACGAATAAGCCTAAGAAAAAAGGCTAATATGTTGAGGCTGGCAAAACAGAAGGTTCTCAGGGAAAAAAAGGCACTCTCCCCTCACGGTACTTAACTCTATTCTTTCTTCTTTTTCCCTTCCAATCCTCCAAACCATGCATCCTGAGTCAAGCTCTCCCTAACTTGTTTCTGTTTCTGCCTTCACTTCTAGAAATGGATAGTTTTCCAAAAGTCCCCACTGTCACTTCAGCGCAAATATTTAAACACTTAAGATCACAAATTTGCTACATATACGTATCCACCACTTCTCCAACCTCCCAGACTGGAGTTCTTTCTCTTCTTCCCATATGTCAGCACCTTTTGGAAAGAATATTTTAATGAAAGCAACAAAGACACATTTATAGTTTTACTGAAGGCTATCCTGCTTCCATAAGACAGACTCCTTGATGACAGAATATCCTATCTCTTCTTATCCACTGAACTGCTTAGCAGTACATTTATTAGTGCTCAATAACTACTTTTTAATCAATTTACAAAAAAAGTAGGCTCAATTAGTTTATTCCAAGAAAAAGAAAAAAAGTCAGGAACATTTGGTTAATTTAACATTTGATTAAATGAAAGGAACTGCCTAAATAAAATGACAGAAATAAGTTGTATTGATGCAAGGGAATTTCAACAATGATTTCAGAACTGACATGGTTTCTTTTTTCTTTTTTTTATTATTATGTTCAGTTAGCTAACATGTCGATAATATGGGGACCTTAGTTACAACATCTCACACTTGTTTAGCATTTTGTGCGTTATGGAGAGCCTATATCTATTATTTCATCTGAGCATTCTTCATGTGATATACCATTTTTAGGTTTGTACAACAACATTGGGAAACAATTTGAGAGACAGCATATGATCAGAGTTCACTCACAAACACATATTTCAATTATAAGTTGATTTGAAGCTTTGAAAGAAAAAAGAAAGAAAGTGAAAACAAAAAATAAATTCTCCAGAATGGAGTCCATTGCATTAAGCAGGCCAGATCTGGGACACTTGTGTTTATTGCTGCATGCTGTATTGTAAAAGGGACACTATCAAAACAATGTATCAGACAAAGGTAACCAAGATGATGTCTGTAAATTATCTTAAATGAAAAATGTAAGGACTGGAAATGTTCAGCCTATTAAAGAAAAAGTTTCAGGGATGACATCATAGACATCTTTAAACTCAAGGGCTATCAAGTGAAAAGGTGGCAAGATTCTTTCCCTCACGGTTCTGATTGCAGAACTAGTGTCAATGAGCAGAAGTTAAAAAGGCAAAGTGCTCAATATAAGAACATAGAGGATTTTCTAATACCCTTCTCTTCCATTGTTCTCCAGTCTTCCAGGTTATTCAACACAAGGAAGAACTTTTCTAAAATCCAAAGTTGTCTAATAGCTATTGGCAAATTAGATTCCTAAGGAGTATCTGATGTCCTTCCTCAGGAATTCTGTGACAGGAATTTTTATACTGGCAGGATGAGCCAGATAACTAATCTCTATAAACCCTTCCAACTTGAAGACTCAAGGATTCCATGTTTTGAGAGCAGCCCAGGAATCACTGATCAAGCTAAAGTCAAATTATTTGTGTAATAGCCAACTTATCTTTATCTTTCAAAGTACAAGATAACTAAATACATAATTTGTAAAAGATATGGGTAAACAACTAAAATCTAACCTATAGTGATTGGTAATGAGTATCCCAAGAACCTAGAACAATACCAGGCACGGAGTAGGAGCTCAATAATATGTATGATTTAATGAATGATCTATCTAAAATGATCTATCTAAAAGTTAGGTAATTCTGACAGGTTTCCAAACATTTTCACACAAGTTAGCTTTTTAAGCTTCAGCAACAAATCTATGAGGCAGACTAAGCTGGTTAATATGCTATTTCATACACCTTATTTTGCTGCCCTCCCCCAAAAATGCTCTTCTATTAACATTATGCTTTTAGATTTGGTCAAAGATTGTTAAAAGAAAAATTCATCACAAGAACAACTTACATAAAATCATGATCAAAACATCACTGTCCATCATGCCCCTCACGCAAGAAACAACATTATAAATTCCTCCTGCAAATAACAAGAGAAAGTTTGCCTTGCCTGCTGGTTTGTCTGCTCTGCCCTCCCTCCCCTCCTCCTTTCCTTTCCTTTCTTTTCTAAGATAATGGGGACTCTATAAACAAACAAGGTGCCTTTTTTCCTCAGAAATTGCCAGAAAGTTCAGTGAAACCTGTGGCTCTTTGACATCCTAAATTCCTAACATAAATCTCTCCAAAGTTATAACACATCAGGACTTAGAAAATTTTTTGTTTTTAAAGCAATGGAATCTTGGTTTGAAAAAAATTATTACTTGGAATCTTGATACATAAAACAGATTAAAGTATAGCTGTTGAGAAGAGAGCTCAGAGCCCTCCCAACTAAGTCTCCCTCAAAAATCCTCTACACACAGGTGGCCCTAGATGCCAATGATTGTCACTTGAAAACTACTACTCTACATATTTTCTATTATTTTAGCTGCCTTATTTTGTGCATTTTTATTATAAATCATATGAAAATATTTCAGTATTAGGCATATGAAAAGTGTGTGTACTTCTATATATGCTTACACATGAGACAATGGAAATGTTAGACATTAACAATAGGTGGCCAATGAATGGAGCCAAGATCATAAACCAAAACTGACTTTAGATTCAAGCAATACCTAGATTAAAATCTCAGCTTCTCACTGTTTTAAGGGTGAGAGTTATTTAAACTGTCTTGGCTAAAATTTACACACATATTAAAAAAATGATTACAATAGTATCTATCTTACAACATTGCTTTGAGGATTAGATGAAATAAAGTTTGTAAATAACTCTACACAATACTTGACACATAATAGGCACTTATTATTATCTTCATTACTTTTTGACACTTACCCTTCTGGGATGGTCAATATGTTATGCCAACAGGAAATTTTTTAAAAGGGGGGATGTGGGAGACACTAAGTCTGGAACCTGGAAACCAAAGGGACAACATACAGCATTGCAAAGCAAGTGCAGGATAAGACTGACCAAGAGAAAGAATTAGCCTGGTATTCATTAATAATGCTGAGGGAAAGGTAATAATTGTCAAACTTTGCTAGCAAAAGAATCTAGGTCATCATAAAAGGCAGAAAATGAGGCCAACTTAAAGAAGTACTTAAAGATTTTGTCATTAACCCAATCACCATCAAATCCAACAGATAAAGGAAAGTTTTTATTTTCTTGAGCCTTGTCCCAGACCTTTTACTTTCAAGGAAACACATTAAGTTGCTTGTATGTGATGAATCACAACTTCAACAGAATCACTGGGGAAAACGCTGAAGAGCATTTTGTTGGCCCAGCCCAGCAAAACTGTCCTCCAGCTCCTCTGTCAGACCCCTCCAACAGGAAATCTTTTATAGCAATGTTTTAGCTCTACTACGGACATCTACCTATAAACTAATGTGATGTTTGGCATGGAAGGCTGTTTATTTGGGTGTGTAAAGGTTCTGGCTGTTAGCTTGGAGAGAAAAGGTATTACTCTACCTCCCTTCAGAGACCATCCAAATACTTGTTTGACAGGGTGAACACCCACTACACACAAAAGTGGGGTTGAGCCAGACTTCTGCAAAACTAAGTAGGTGAACTTGTCTCTGACACTTCCTTTCCACCTCTTCTGTCTGTGAGCCCCATCCCTTACCCCGCAGTCCCACTACTCAATCGAGGTATCCATCTGAACTCATTTTGCCAGGACTTTGCGATTATCTAATTGTCAGCGATGCCCTTTTTCCCTTTCCTTTATCCTTTCAAGCAGGTTATAGTTGGTAAGTGTTCCCAGGAACATTTAAATCTTATTGGTACTTAAGAATATCATGCTGAAATGTCTTCAGAACTTAAAGGAGTAAAATCCAACTGATAGGATTTGGGGTTCCATGATGGGTCTGAGGGAAATCTTTATAGGCTCACCCAAGTTACTCACCCCATTAGTGACCATCTACTACCCTTACATTCAAGGCTGACCTGGAAAGAGACGGTCATTTCCCTTGATACACCTGGAAGAATGAAATTATCATACACATACGTGTGTGTATAACATATATTACACTATATATTTATAATATATACAGTAAATATACATGTAGGTGTAAATACATAGTATATTTAGGGTAGTGTATTTATACATATATAGTATTTATACACATATATAGCCTAGTATATACTATATATACAGTAAAATAGATAACACATATTGATAGTATATAGTATATACACATATAACGTATACACCATATATATAAAATATATAATATATATGATTGATAAATTAGAGTATATACATATTAGTTTTATGTACACCCAAGCCCTTTTTCTTTTTTTTTTTCTTTTTCTTTTTTCTTCTTTTTTTTTTTTTTCTTTTTCTTCTTCATGTCAGACAGGTAATGTCCCGAGGTGGTACCAAGGTTTGAGGGATGCACATGTCACACAACAGTGTGAACACCCTCTCATCATGCTCATGAAGTACAAATGAATCCCATCCCTGTAAGTTTTTTTAAAAATATTTAGGAAATTTATTTTGTAGGTCACACAACCTTCACAAATGTTTCCATAATCATATTTTGGCTGGCTGCAGAGTCACTCTGCATCATTAATTAAGAATGTTTCTGCACTAACAGCTCATTTCCAACATATGTAGTTAGGCAGCCAGGTGACCTCCAGAGAGCAGGTTCTTAAATTCCCATGAATACGGTTCATAAGGCTGAGTTGCCAGAAACAGCAAGTCACAGCTTCCATGACTCCCACCCTTCACTTTATACTGAAAAGTATAGGATACCCCACAAGGCATATATGGCAGGCCAAATACCCGAGGGATGATTGTAACATTGGCAACAAGTTCAAGTCATTTAAATCTAGCAAAGTAGATCCACTGGTATGGAAAGATGTGGGACGATATGGAGAACTGAGAAGAATTACATAAAAAAACAGAATATGAAGAAGAAAGTAAACCAGACACTTAGAAGACCAGGGGAAAAAGGTTGAATTCAAATACTTCATGTATAACTATTATAACAAGATGACAGAGGGTTTTAAAAGCCTTAAAGTAGAGACTCTCAGGCCAAAACATCTGTGGAATTGAAAAAAAAAAAAGGGAGGGGGAGCTTATGATTGCCAACATCTCCATTCTGCTTCCCTCCCTCTTCAGCACCAGCAATGAGCAATACATTAAAAAGGTGTTTAGACTGTCAGTAAATGTGATTGATTTTTTTTTCTACTCTGCTAAAAGCCTGCTACATGGTGGAACAAAAAGCAAATGCTTTCTTCATATCCAGGTCTGGGTGGAACTCTTACATTATTTTAATACCCATCAAGGGATAGCTTTGTCTCTCCATGAAGACAGGGAAAGCAATCTATGTCCACAAAATGCTTTTTGCCCTTTCCCTCCAGAACCCAAAGGAATTTCACCAAGACTAGAAAACCTCACCTGAAAATTTAGTGCAAATGGTCTATCTGTTTACTGGACCAAAATGGGATGAGGAAATATGAAAGCCTGGATTACCTTAGAATTGAGCTCTTTAGGATGGGAACAAAGATGGGTGGAGCTAATCAGTTCAGAATAAATGAGGCTACACTTAATGTTCTGTTTTTCCATCCATCAAACTGACAGTAGGAATCACCAAGGTAGAAATGATCATTCATTACTGAACTAGGAAAAGAAAGGCAGAGCTTGGGGCCACATGCCAAAATTGAGGATCAGGTGTCTTTTAATTTAGTGTGGACTTCAGATGGTAAAGTGATTACTTTTAAGTAGTTATGTAATTGCTTACTTAGGGTTAAAGGTCACACCTCCACCTGTTACTCTGCCAGGAACAGAACTGCCAGAAAATGCCATTTCTTATAGAAAAGACAAAAGGGCCAGATGTAATTATAGTTTTATAATGTAAATTCCATATTCAGATTTTACATTATGCAACTTTGTATTATCCTCCAAATCCACTAAATAACTGATAGTTTTTGAAGGACTTAAGTTTAATATAAAAGATCTGTAACTAAATCCAAGCAACATCTCTCAAGGGATTTTGTAAACATTACAGTCAGGATTTCCAGTTCACATGGTACAACTCATGGTTATGGCAATATTTTTACTGTTTTTCTGAGTCTCCATGAAGTCAAACTTCATGGATAAAAAGTAAGGAAGGAGTTGTATTCACTTGCTGTAATTTAGTTCATTACTTCACTCTTAGAATGGAAATTGGATATAAGGAGGCTCTTACCTGGAGATTTGCTGGGATAGGTAAACCTTATGGTAGTGGTACCTTTTCTGTGATTGTTCTGTGGGTTTGTTTTGTTTTGTTTTTTTGTTTTTTGTTTTGTTTTTTTTTTGTTTTTTTGAGACCAAAGAACATCTGGGGAAAATGTAACTTATGGGAGGAAAAAGCCCACAAGGCATATGTGTGACCTCTGGTCTAAGTGATTATTAGGATCTAGGCTTATTTCCAAGATGGAATGGCTAGAATCTGTTCTATTAGAAGATATTGTTGCTCTTCTTTATTACATATTACATAGTAGAACTTGATCAGGACTCCTGCTATCTCAGGATTTTTGGGAGGAGGGAGAAAAAGAAAATTATTAACCAGATCTGGAGCAGCTTAATAATTCAAGAAATAAAAAGTACCCAAAGGGTGAAGAAAAAAGTTTGTTTGCTCTATCCATTCTCCAGTCAATAAGAAATGGATATTTTACTATCTATGTGGGCTAAAAAAGGAGAAACCAAGATTATTATAGCTCATATTCTGAGAGTAAGATTTTATTAATTCTAACCAGCCAACATAATATTGTGTTCCCTACATGAACTTGCTAAGGCAAGAAAACAAACTTTCCTCAACAAACCCAGGCCAAGACAACCTCTCTTTCTTCTTAACTTCTGTAATACTGACCATACTACAGTAGTCATTTGGCACGCATATAGGCCACCGTCTCTATCCCACTCCCCTGGACAAAGATAGCACAAGATCCATCAGAGACTGCCACTTCCCAAGTTTCAGAAAGGGGAAGTAGAGCACATGTCTCCTCTACTCTTGAATGCCTGAGAATCTCAAGAGAAGTGTTACCAGCCTCACCTCCACTGGGATGCTGAGAGCACAGCAGAGGCTACTGCACTATGTCTAATTTTCCTCTTTCTGACTCCTTCCCTCTGCCAATTCAAAGGATCTTTTACCCAGTGTAGAAACAGGCCAAGAAACCTGTTTATTCTGTTGGCATCTCCTTCTTGAATAGTCTCTATCTTGCTCCATATGGAACCTTTTGAAGTTAGAAGCTGTAAACTTGGCATGTGCTGTTTATAACACTAGAGTAATAAGTGACCAAGCTGTAACAGTCAAATGGGGTATGACTGACAGCTAAACTAGGAGCATGAAAAAGAGTCCATTAATTAAACTCCACGTTCTATCATACCACAGATAATTGTATATTCATCGTCAACTGCAGTGCCTTGAACACAGTAAATGCCCATGAAAGGCCTGTGATTCATGATTGATGAAAGTATTTTAGACATATTTTAAAGTTCATACTGGAGAGTTGTAATATCAATCTTCCCCAATAAAACACTGCTAACATCAGAAATACATGGAAAGTTTCTACAGCAAGGGAAAGAGTCCTTTAAAGACTTGTATTTTATTTGAACAACGAATACATACTCCAGTTTAACTTTTATGATAACCAGAAATATCAGCCCAAAGTAGATATTGAGTAAGCTAGCTGAGATGTGCCTATATTCTATTTCCAAAATGAATCTCCATGTATCCATCCCTTATGCTGAAATAATCAGGCCGCCTAGGGTGTGAAAGGTGAATTGTCTCTATTAGTGCCATATCAAGATAAGTAATATCTTGGTACCTTTAGCAAAACAGTTTCCAAAGCTCTAATCCTATATTCCTATTCCCCATAATCTCACAGACACTGAACCATATGTGTAACTATTTGATCAGCTCTTCTTATGGGCAGAAAAATGTTCACCAGTCCCCAAAAGATACAAATCAGCTTATCCTTTATAAATACAAAAATGATTGAAAACAACATTGCTTTTATGGTTAGCCAAAGGAAAATATCTATCAAAGAGCAATCTATTTCTATAGAACCTAGGTCAAATTTCAAAGTCTAAATGCAGCTCAGCAATATAAAAATTCTTGTCTGCATCCATACAGACTGGCATTTATTACTCACCAAAAGCCAACAGATAACATGTGGTAAATGGATGAAAGAAACCAATGATTTCTTGCCAGTCACATGGAAGATACTCACAAATACTTTGTTAATGGATTGTTTTATTTTTAGCTCTTTTTCCATGAAGTGATATATGCTATAGACTATATTCTTTTTCTTTTAAGTGAAATAAGACCCATGAACCAGAAAATTTTGGTGCACTATAAAGATGTTTGCAGAGAGAAAAAAAAATGTTTTTGCTGTTAATTTGCATATATTTTCTGATATAATCATAAGCAGCATGGGTTGAGGGTCAAAACTGGTATGAAGCATCCAAATTTATTATGCTTTATCATCTTGGGTGACTGCTTTGTTCTAGCAAGACTCTTCTTGTGGGCTACAGACAAGAAGAGCAAAAAAAAATTAAATGCATATCAATCTTTGTCATTTTTATCTTTAATTAAGTCTAAAAATATGCATAATAAATGAGAGATTGTTATGGGTAAAATACCACCAATATTCTAACTCAATGACTTAGAATGATAAACAGGACACATTTCTTCATTTTCCTGATAGAAAAAAATTTCTCTCACATATGCATTACTACTTTTCAGATGTATAAAGATGCTATTGCAGTTAATAAAATAATAAAATATTCACTAAAAAGCTTTACTACAGTCACAATAACTGTTTTCCACTACAGATTTTCTTAAATAACAGAGAGTAAACGTGAAACCAGTATGATGTGTGTGTGTATGCATGTGTCCAGCAGGGAAGGGAGTGACATTTTGACATTCAAAAATGGTCTTTGGGGGGCCTGGCTGCCTCAGTTGGTAGAGCATATGACTCTTGATCTCAGGGTTGCAAGTTCAAGCTCCACATCAGGTGTAGAGATTGCTTAAAAAATAAAATCTTAAAAAAGAAATGGTCCTTATACTCAAAGAGATTTCAAATCATTGCTATGTGATGTGTGGCATAACTTCTTTGGGTACAACTTCTGTTGTGTACAATGACATCATATGCAGCATTGGCTACCTGCATCATGATTAACAACTAGCACATGAATAAGACAGCCAACAGAATATGAAAAGGTGGGGTGTCTGGGGGCTCAGTCGGTTAAGCGTCTGTCTACCTTAGGCTCAGGTCATGATCCCAGGGGGATCAAGCCCCAAATTGGGCTCTCTGCTCAGCAGGGAGTCTGCTTCCCCCTCTCCCTCTGCCTCTGCTCCTGCTCTCTCTCACACACACTCTCTAACAAGCAAATAAAATCTTTAAAAAAGAAAAAAATATGAAAAGAATATGAAAAGGCTTCAACCTGAGCAAATATTAAAACATACATTTACATTTATAAGAGAGCTACCTGCTTTTCTTTTTAAATATTCCATGAATTGAAGATGCTAGAATAGACTAGTAAAGGACACTCCAACACAATCTCTTCCCCTGAAGATTCTAAGAGATTTAATAAGAGAACAAAGGAGAGGCTATATTAGGTGGAGCACTGGGCAGTCATGCCCGGTGATTCTGAATGTGTTAGATGGTGTTTTAAAGTCACTTACTGCCAAAGGTCAATAAAAACACATCAATCATTTCTTTTTTTGTTTGTTTGTTTAAAGATTTTATTTTTTTTTTTTTTTAAAGATTTTATTTATTTATTTGACACAGAGAGAGAGATCACAAGTAGGCTGAGAGGCAGGCAGAGAGACAGGGAGAGGAGGAAGCAGGCTCCCTGCTGAGCAGAGAGCCCGATGCGGGCCTCGATCCCAGGACCCTGAGATCATGACCTGAGCCGAAAGCAGAGGCTTTAACCCACTGAGCCACCCAGGCGCCCTAAAGATTTTATTTATTTATTTCACAGCGGGAGAGAGATCACAAGGAGGCAGAGAGGCAGGCAGAGAGAGAGGGGTAAGCAGGCTCCCCGCTGAGCAGAGAGCCCGATGCGGGCCTCCATCCCAGGACCCCGAGATCATGACCTGAGCTGAAAGCAGAGGCTTTAACCCACTGAGCCACCCAGGCGCCCACATCAATCATTTCTTATTCTTAATGGACTATTAGTTTCATACGGAACTCCAGAAAATTTATTAAGCTATATGTAAATTTCAAGTAAAGATTTTAATGAGAAACTTGATTTCTGGAAAAAAAAAAAAGTGTTGTATTCACTCAAATAGTTCCAGAATGGAGAAAATATTGGCAAAGAAATTTCAAGGGCTTCGTGCCACTGACTATTCAAAGCAAGAAGAGCCATCAGGTAACTTCTGAAGAGAAGGTTTGATTTTGACGAACTAAAATTTATTTCAGGGACACGTCATTCTCATGGGAAAGAGTCTGTAGTAGTTAAAGCACTAACAAAACAAAATGAAAAATGGAATCTCCATGTTCATATTTTGTATACACATAAAGGTCTACAAATGTTTGCATATGGAAAAGGTATTCGACCCAGAAGAAAATGCTCCAGGTTTTCCTACTTGAATCCATGTCTTTCACTCCATCAATCATTTCTCGCTTACAAAAGCCCCAACAAAGCCCATCAAGACAAGTGCAATAGTTAATGCTACTCTCTAAACTCAGTCTCTTACTCTCATTATGGTGAGGTATGAGCCCAGCCCTCTTTGGCTAGAGGCAGACACCACCATGTTAAAAAAGAGATTAGTACCCACTGGTTAATTTTCTTTCCTATAGCAATTGGGAACTACCTTTTGCTGTAAACTGGGCTTAATGGAAATAACACACTGCTATAATCAAGAGATTTAAATAAAACCCTTAAAACACTTATTAAATGGACATAAAAAGTGAAACATGAGTCATTTCTCTAGCAGTGTCTAGAGAAGAGGTTACCCAAACCAGCCAAAAGAATGCTTTTTATCTTCTATCCGTGTAACATCAAAGTAATGGTTAACAACAATATATTCTAAATTCTTTATTCTGAACAAGAAAAAAGGGCACCTAGGTGGCTTAGTGGATTAAAGCCTCTGCCTTCAGCTCAGGTCATGATCTCAGGGTCCTGGGATCAAGGCCCGCATCAGGCTCTCTGCTCAGCAGGGAGCCTGCCTCCTCCTCTCTCTCTGCCTGCCTCTCTGCCTACTTGTAATCTCTCTCTCTCTCTCTGTCAAATAAATAAATAAAATCTTTTAAAAAAAATCTGAGCAAGAAAAAATGTTCAGAGAAGTTGGAAGAAATAAATAAAGGAGGCTAGCATGATATTCCTTTGTTAAGAGAGTCATAAGAGAACAAAAGTAAGTGGACAATAACAGCTAACATTTATTAAGTGCTTACTATGTTCCAGGCACTATACTAAACTGGCATGCATTATTTCATTTAATTCTCATACTAATAATATCATGTTGGTACCGCTATTATCCAAATTTTACAGATAAAGAAACTGAGATTCATAGAGAACTTGCTCAAGTTCCTATTTCAAAGAAACAGCATAGCTCTCTCTACTTCCAAATCCAGTGAATTTAAGCATTAACTCAAAACTATTTCTGTAGGATTTTCCAGGTGTGCCAGTACATCTTGTCAGCAGTATTACATAAACATAAAAAGCATTCTCAGGTCCAGAGAATATCAAATGCATAGCTAGACAACATATGTAAAATGAGGCTGAGAAAAAAACTGAGTACATAATCAACAATCTTCCCTGGGTGTTGCTTATCCCTACACGAAGATCAAAAACCCACACGTTTTTACAGTTCTTTGCCACATGTCCTTTATAGACAGACTCTTCCAGATATAATCTTTGACTTCATCACTTAACAGAGTGCTTGGCATGCTGAATGAGAGAATATTCATCCATCTGCTTGAACTGAATCCAAGCCCTGTCCTAAAGATAAACTTGAAAACTATCTGAATGATACCACTGCATATTACCATATAGTTTTAGTGGAAAGCCAGTCACCAGCAAATCAATCCTTGTACCACATTGCTTCTTTTCCAGATTTCTCATTTAATATACATTATAACATGATAGGGTTTGAATCTTGAAACAGGAAGAATAATCCTTTTTTCAACTACCCAGTTGCCCTCATAAGGAAAACTGGGGAAAAACAAAGATGAGTTGCCTTTCCAACTTTTATTTTCACATTTCTTTTTTGTGAAGTTGAGACTGAATATCCTCAGCCATCCAGCAAGTGAGTATCAAGTTTGTTACTGAACTAAAGAGCGTTCTATGGTTTTCCTGTGTCTATGACAGGGCCGTGCTGCAGTTAAACTTCTGCTTAAGCGATGGTTTAGCTTTCTGGTTGCTTGCATCATAACCAAGGTTTATTATTTTTGGCCTTAGTTAAAAAGAAGGAAAAAAAACCTTAGAGCATATAATCTGGGAAGGTTCATGTTATTTGAAGACTGGAAGCCAGCACACAAGAGTAACTTGATTATGAAAAATAAGGTTTAAACAAACGAATTTATGCACATGTGAATCAAAAAAATGTGGAAAAATGCAAAATAACCATACACTCCTTACAAAATGCCTGTGCATATGACAATGAGCAGAAGGGAGAGGGAGTGGTGGAAATACTAAAAGTACATGTTGCTGCTAATGTAAATAGTGTTTATGACTCTATTCATAAGCCTTTAAAGACAGTTGTTAGCACTGGGCACCAAATCTGGGCCTGGCAGTAGAATAACTCTAACAGTTAATAAAAAACACAGTGAGAACAGGATATTAATTTATGCCTCCTGAGAATTACTGTATTCACAAATGATCATTTCAGCATAGTAATTTTTGGCCACCTTTCAGGAACGAAAGTACCATGAAACTAGTCTCAAACAGGAATATGGGCAACATGCCACCTTACAGGTAACAGACGAACATGGAGTCCTTTCTTGGGAAAGCAGAAGGCACTTGAAAACACAGATTTTCTAGGAGTGCCAAAGGCAATGTGAGAATGGAAGAGGAAAAGGAAAAGAGAAAGAAGAGAAAAACAAAAACAACAACAACCCTTGTAGTTTCAGGCTGTCACATAATTACCTAAACCAAATAGGCCCAGAAGAACCAAATGGATGAGAAAATTTTACTCATTTATAAATGAGAAAAATCATAAACTCTTTCCTGTCTTCTTTAGAGTCCCTGGAGGTCAAAGAGAGGTCAAAACCCACAATTTTTTATATTTCCTTACAGTGTCTTCATTTCTGTGTGGATTTTGTCAGATATAATCCTAAGAACTCCTAAAATCCAGGGCTATTTACTAAAATAGTAAAAAAAAAAGCAAATGTTTCTGATACTATTTAGGATTGCAAAATACAGAAATGCTACTATTTAATGTCTAAAAGTTAAAAGCAGATCACCTGACAAACATCACCTAAGCCCTAAAATGAGCTATGACCCAGGCAACTGACCAGCATAAACTGAATTCCACCTTCACCCCACACTGGGCTGAGTACCATGAGAACTAGAGAAGCAGCTACATGCATTCTTTTGGTCTCTGTCCTCAAAGAGCTTACAATAGCGGGAAACATACAAATAATTCATGCAAAATAATTGTAGCCAAGCAAGACAGTGAATAATTAAGTGCCCAAAAAAGTGGTGCAAAATAAGAATTGTGAAATTCCAGAGGAAGCTGATTAAGGCCTGGGACTAGGGGAAATTTTGTTGAAATAAAGATAAAAATAATAGTTATAACTTATTAAGCATTTATTGGATGCCAGGCCCCATTCAGAGCACATTTGTATCAATTCATTTAATCCTCACAACACTCACAAGGACAGTTATCCTATTCCATATACGAAGAAACTGAGATACCTAGAGGCTAAGTACTGAATTGCACTATTACTTTTGTCATAAATCATTTAAGCGAGTCTGTTTTGGAATCCCTTCTCTTCTACTCATTTATTTGTCCATGCTTGTACCAGTGTCGCAATGTTGTAATTATTACAACTTTGTTCAAGTTTATACACCTAAAAAATATCAAAACCAGGATTCAGGAGAAGATATCTCCTCTCTGAATCAATTTACTATTTGGAATTTGAGGAAAACAAAAATCTGAAAAGATAAAGGAAAAAAGAGAAGGCCTTATAAGCAGACACTAGTTCTGTCAAGAATTCCTAAGATTAATCTGCCCTGCCTCCTTTCACTTCTATGCCGATCACTTGTAACTTCTGACCAATTTCTTTCTACTCTGGCCATCTGAGGAATACAAAAATACAAAAATGGCCATCTGAGGAAAACAAAAAGTTTTATTTTTAGTTTTCAGAATTTTTCTTAACTGCTAATAAGCACAAAATCAGGCTTTAAAAAAAAAAAAACAATAAAACAAACAAAAAAACTCTTTACTACGTACTCTTTCTTTTTA
Organism: Ailurus styani; assembly: GCA_002007465.1. Lineage (NCBI taxonomy): Eukaryota > Metazoa > Chordata > Mammalia > Carnivora > Ailuridae > Ailurus > Ailurus styani. The sequence continues at coordinate 3,372,771 of LNAC01000007.1, forward strand.
CTTAGACCCTGAAGGGAAAGACCAAGATATTTTAAGATCCCTCTGAGTCCATAAAAGGAAGACTAATCCACTTACACAAAAAAGGTCCTTAAAACTTTTCTAAGAGTACTAAACTTTTGGGATTGAGGTATGATTGGTGAATAGGGTAGGAATGTGGCCACAGCACTGGGCCTAGTGGCAAATATTCTGAGTTTCTCACGTTACCCTTTGCAATCACAATCCCTACTGTTTGTAGCTGTGCTCTGAATTAGCACTGAGGTCAGAAGAGCAAAGACCTGAAATGAAGAAAGATCCTAGGAAGCAGAACTGGAGAGAGAAAAAGAGGCAAAGGAAGAGAATGTTCCATGCCTTTCCCTCTTGCAGCCATCAAGTCCTGACACTTGTAATACTAACCTGATGTGCAAATATCTGAGTAGGCAAGGAAGAGCCTAGCAAGCAACATATCCACTGCAGTGGATAGCAAAGAGAAGGGGGAAAAAAAAGAGGAAAGATGACCATAGGGAGCAATGGGACAGGATAAAGCCACAGAAAATAATACATATTTCACAAAAATTGCAAATATGAGAAGATTAATCACCACAATGGCAGTCAACAAACTATAAAGAGGACAATTCACACCCAAAGAGGTAGGGTTACTATGGCAACTTGAAAATATATATTAAATTCTTCAAAATAATAAATGAAATGGTTCTGGTTAAACATGGTGGATTAAACACATGATTTTGCTTTCCTCCATCCCTTTAAAAATTCCTCTAAAAAACAAATTTCATATTTTTAAAAGATATAAATCCACAAGAATAAGGAAGAAAGAAAAGAGGACAGCATATGATCCACATTAAGATTCTTGGAAGCTGGAGAACAGATAGAAACACACTGGATAAGGCAAAAGCTAAGATTTACAAGTCTGAAGACTGATTTTATAAATAGATTGAAACTGAAAGACTATAGACTCAGGGATATCAGGCACAGCTAAAGGCAGCAGTTCCATACTGAAAACAGTTAAGTAAAAATCTATTCCCTGGTTTTTGCTTATAATCGTTAAAAAACTAGGTTATATAGGGACGCCTGGGTGTCACAGTTAGTTAAGTATCTGACTCTTGATTTCACCTCAGGTCATGATCTCAGGGTTGTAAGATGGAGCCCCATGTTTGGCTCCGTGTTCAGTGGGGAGCCTGTTTAAGATTCTCTCTCTTCTTCTCCCTCTGACCCTCCCCCCACCCAAAAAAACTAGGTTATATCTCTAGGTCAGGAAATTACAGGATTCTTCCTTGGGGCAACAAACCATTCCAAAGGAAAAGTCTTACTAAGTTCCTCTTAATATTAAGAGTCAAAGAAAAAGTACTTGAAAAAAAAAAAAATGACCAGGCCCTTGCCTAATAATTCTACAATGAGGCATACTTTGATAAGCCCACTCCATAATTATGGAACTTTTTAATGTCTTTCAGTAAAATATCAATGAACAGCCAAATATCATGTAACACAGGATAAAGTTAATCATACAAAACACTAACAAAACAAAAGGGAAAAAAGAAATATACAGAAAACAGACAATGCAAAAGGCAGAAAACTTAAAAAAACATTCTATGGTTTATGCTCTCAGATATAAAAGAAAAGATACTGCATATACAAAATAAGAATAAAATGTTGTAACAAGAAACATTCAGAGAATGTTTTAAAAGAACTTTTTCAGATATCACAGAAATAAGACTTTAGAAGGGTTGGAAGATAAAGTTAGGAGGAATTCTCCCAGCAAATAGAAGAAAAATACAAAGATATAGACAATAGGAGACAAAAAAAATTACCTAAGGGATCAGACCAGATGGTCCAGAAAAAAAGAGAACAGAGAAAGTGAAGAGAAGATCGTTGTCAAAGAAATAAGAAACTTTCTCAGGAGGACATTAGTTTTCACATGGAATGAGCCCACTTTGTATATAGCACAATGATTAAAAATAGGCCCATAGAAAGTATATCAAACTGGTTTTCTGATAACTATGGATTACAAAAAGTCCTAAAAGAGAAAAAGAGATATATTAAAAAAAAATCAGGAAGAATTATGGTTTCCAATGTCCTAATTCAATACTAAAAATTTAAAAAACATTAACTAGTACTTCAAATTATGAGACAAATTATTTCAAATCTAGAATTCTATAACTGAATATAAGCCTAGAATACATTTCCCAACATACATTTTTTTTTCAAAATTTTACTTTACACACTCTCTCAGGCTACTGGAGGATGTAATTTAGCAAAGCCAAAAGGAAACCAGAAGGAAAAAAAAAAAAAAAAAGGAACACATGGGATCCAAGAAATAAGAGAATCAACATGGGAAGCCCTGGGAAGACAGTTGTGCAGAGCAGTACTAGAGGGCAATCAAATCCAGATTGGAACAGGTAGATCTAGGAGGAAAATCTCCAAGAAACACAGATTCTTAATCTGTTATTGAATTTCTAAGAGTTTACAAGTAAATTTGGATGATGAATATATGTAGGGATGAATTCAAGACAAGTAGGTAGAAAAATAAAAAGTTAAAAATAAATTAAAAATAAAGTTGTGAAATGAAGGAAATAGACACACTATATGATTGAGGAATGAATAACCTTTCCATACCCTTGGTAAACACTAAATTTTGTGTTAATGGAAGGAAAAAGAAAGCAGAGCCCTCGCCTTTTTCATATTCCATAGAAGAAAGACTGCATAGAATATAGAAATTTAAGATAGAAAAATATAAACATGTTATTTAGAAATATAGAAGTAAATAACAGAAACATCTAGAATATTGGAAAATAGTGGAGAATAGTAGAAAATAGTTGCCACTAGGAAGCAAGAACCAGAGGTGTAGAGGAGTGTAACAGATCGCTGATTTTAATCATAAGCCTTATAGAGGTATTCCACTTTTAAAATTATTCATTTGATCCATAATTTCATGTGCTTGATAAAAATTTATTTTAAAATAAAATACAAAGGCAAGATTAGTATCCAAGAAACAATACAGAGAATTAAGCACAAAGAGATTATAGAAACTGTAATCACAAAATAAAAAGAGTCACTATACGGGTGAATTAACAGACCAAGTATAACTGAAAAGAGATTTAGGGTATTGAAAAATAAAGAAATTTCCCAGGATGCAGCACAGAGATTTAAGAAGGAAAAAGATGAAGGTGAATTGATATGAATGGTAGAAGGGAAGAGTTTCAACATACATCTACTAAAAGGAGTTCCAGAAATATAAAAAATTGAGAATGACACAGAGGCAGGGAGCACCTCAACATCAAGAGAGTTTATAACTACAAATTTCAGATCTATTGGATCAATGTCTCCATTGCCAATGCATCTACCTATTTCTACAGTTTTACAAGTAATTCTACTGAGCAGTAAAGATTAAGAAACATTGCTTAAAACCATGTTGAACAATCCACCTAATTAATTCCCCTGGACCTTCCTGTAGTGAAAGAGCACTGAACTAGAAGTTAAAAATATCAGATTGGAATCCCACCCTGGACCACAAATGAGCCATATGACCTTGAACAAGTCCCTGCTAATCTTCTGGGAACTTTAGTATCCTCACAGGAAAGTGCCAGAACCAACATACCTCACAAGCCTAGGATGATAAAATACTCAATCTCAGTGACACAGGCATTGGGTTAAATGCTTAATGCACAACCTCCTTGAAATTTCAAAACAGTTTTATGAGATAGTACTATTATCAGCTTCATTTTATAAATGAAAAAGTAGAGAGGCCTAATGTTTTAAATAACTTGCATATGAAAGTTAATAATATTAAGTTACCTGAATTTATTTATCTAGTAATTCACTCTTGCATATTAGTGCCTATACAGAATAAAGAATTCAATTATCTTAATATTTCTGCCATTCTAGAAATTAGAGTAACCCTGTAATGAAAATTGCTTATTAACCTCAAATTTTCTTTTTTTTAAAGATTTTATTTATTTATTTGACACAGAGAGAGAGAGTACAAGCAGGGGGGAACAGATGAGGCAGAGGGAGAAGCAGACTTCCTGCTGAGCAGGGAGCCCAATGTGGGACTCGATCCCAGGACCCTGGGATCATGACCTGAGCTGAAGGCAGACACTTAACCGACTGAGCCACCCAGGCACCCCAACCTCAAATTTTCTTAAGGAAAATTAAGATTAGCCTGAAGAAACCTATCTGCAAAAAGTGTGACTCTTCTAAAAAAAAAAAAGAAAAAAAAAAAAAAACCAGGAAGCATGACCCCTTTACCACTTTAACACCAATTAGTCAAAGGAGTGCTGATGAATGAGTGGGGAGGCCATATGCAAAATGCCCTTTGAGGACTCTTCTAAAGAGAAAAAAACCCTGAACGTTTATGGAAATGTCTGCTAGTTCGGTAATAAAATATCTGTAACACTAGAGTGTATGCCAACATAACTCTCCTCACACAATGACTGTGCGAGCAGTTACAATGAAACTGGCACCAGGGAAGAGCAATAACCATAAACTGAATTCTCAATAATACGTTTTTAGGCAAAGGGCTATATGACTATTTCCAGATTTGACTGCTACGATTCATAAATTCCAAAGGCCTCATGCTTCTCCATATCACAATGTAGTTAGGTTTCACTAGCCCCTGTGGAGAGAGGCAGAGAATTCATTGCTTACAAACCTTAGCAATAAAGCCACCATCAGTTTGGACCCAATGAGAAATAAAGACAAGTTGACACCTAAGCAGAACCGGTGAGGAAGCAGAACAGGTTGAATGCAAGCCTGCCGTCCATGTGCAGAAATGTGCCTTTATAAAATGATTTTTGTAGCAGAGCACTGCAAAAAAGGGCATAAATATGATTATTCACATTTTAACCTAATGCAGACTTTTATTTTTTTTTTTTTTCCTTCCTC
>LNAC01000007.1:3385004-3403997 GCA_002007465.1 Ailurus styani
ATTTGTTGAAGAGACTGTCTTTTTTCCATTGGACATTCTTTCCAGCTTTGTCAAAGATTAGTTGACTATAGAGTTGAGGGTCCATTTCTGGGCTCTCAATTCTGTTCCACTGATCTGTGTGTCTGTTTTTGTGCCAGTACCATACTGTCATGATCATGAAAGCTTTGTAATACAACATGAAGTCTGGAATTGTGATGCCACCAACTTTGGTTTTTCTTTTTCAACATTCCTTTGGCTATTCAAGGTGTTTTCTGGTTCCATATAAATTTTAGGATTATTTGTTCCATTTCTTTGAAATAAATTGCTGGCATTTTGATGGGGATTGCATTAAATGTGTAGATTGCTCTAGGTAGCATAGACATTTTCACAATATTTGTTACTCCCATCCATGGGCATGGAATACATTTCCACTTCTATGTGTCTTCCTCAATTTCTTTCATGAGTACTTTATAGTTTTCAGAGTAAAGATGCTTTACCTCTTTGGTTAGGCTTATTCCTAGGTATCTTAGCGTTTTGGTTGCAATTGTAAATGGGACTGACTCCATAATTTCTCTTCCTTCTGTTTTGTTGTTGGTATACAGAAATGCAACTGATTTCTGTGCATTGATTTTATACCCTGACACTTTACTGAATTTCTATATGAGTTCTAGCAGTTTTGGAGTGGAGTCCTTGNCAGTCCTTCTTTTTCTAATTCCTTAAGATGTAGAGTTAGATTGGTTATTTGCGATCTTCCTTGCTTCATAATATAGGCATTTATTGCTATGATCTTCCCTCTTACGACTGCTTTTGCTTCATCTCATAACTTCTGGTATGTTTCTGTTTCATTTGTCTCAAAAAAACGTATTTTTATTTCCCCTTTAATTTATTCTTTGATCCACTGGTTGTTCAGAAGAGTGTTATATAATTTCCATGTGTTCATGAATTTTCCAGGTTTCATCTTATTATTGATGCCTGATTTCATGCCACTGCAGTCAGAGAAGATACTCGGTATGATTTCAATCTTTTTGAATTTCCTAAGATATTTTTGAGCTTAAAATATGGTCAATTCTAGAAAATGTTCCATGTGCAGTTGAGAAGGATGTGTATTCTGGCATTGCTGGATAGGATGTTCTCTATGTGTCTGTTAGGTCATTTCATCTATATTTCACCACTATTTCATCTATAGTGTTGTTCAAATCCACTACTGATCTACTGTCTGGATGTCTAGCCATCATTGCCAATGGGGTATTAAAGTCTCCAGCTATTATTGTATTACTGTTTATTTCTCCTTTTATCTCCATTAGTTTTGTTTTATATATTTATATATAATATATATTATTTATATTTATATATAATATATATTTATGTATAATATTGTATAGTATATACATATATAATATTAGACATATTGTTCCCAATATGTATAATAATATTGGGTACATAGATATTTTATATAAGCCATAAGGCTTATATAAAATATCTTAAACTTAAAACACCCTATTTTAAACTGATGACAACTTAACCTTCATAGAATTTGTAAACTTTATACTTTTACTTCTCATATTTGAGGTTAATGCTGTTATAATTTCCATATTTTTATATTTCTAATAACAGATTATTATAGTTATGGTTATGTTTACTGTATTCATTTTTTTAACTTTCAAAATAGAGGTTGCAAGAGAATTATACACTACTATTACCATATTTCAGAATCTAACCATGACTATATATTTATCATTACCCATGAGATTTACACTACCTTTTTATGCTTTTATGATGTCAATTAATGTTCTTTTACTTCCACTCAAAAACTCCCTTTGCCTTTCTTGCAAGGCAGGTCTGGTAGTAATGAACTCCCTCAACTTTTGTGTGTCAGGAGTCTGTCTCTTCTTCACTTTTTTAAAGATTTTATTTATTTATTTGACAGAGAGACAGAGAGCGCAAGTAAGCAGAGCAGCAGGCAGGCAGAGGGAAAGGGAGAAGCGGGCTCTCCACTGAACAGTGAGCCCGATGGGAGGCTCAATCCCAGGACCTTGGGATCATGACCTGAGCCAAAGGCAGATGCTAAACTGACTGAGCCACCCAGGTGCCCCTCTTCATTTCTGAAGAATAGATTCACTGGATACAGAATTCTTGGCTGACAGTTATTCCTTCTTTCAGTATTTTGAAAATGTCATCCCAGTCTCTTCTGGACTAGAAAGTTTCTGTTGAGAAATGTTTATAGTCTTAAAGGGGGGGGTGCCTGTATATAATGTCTCTCTCTTCTCTTGCTGCTCTTAAAATTCTTTGACTTTTGACAATTTAATTATGATGTGTCTTGACATAACCCTATTCATGTTCAACCTAGTTGAAGTCCTTTGGGACTCATGGATCTAGATACCTATTTCTCTCCCCAGGTTTGGGAAGTTTTCAGCCATTATTGCTTTAAATATACTTTATGTCACATCCTCTTTCTCTCTCTTTCTAGAATTCCCATAATGTAAATATTGGGTTGTTTTTGTTTATTTGTTTGTTTTTCACTAATAATTGCTGTTGGCTTTCTTCACTTTTTCATTCTTTTCTCTTTTTTGCTTCTATGGGTAATTTCCAATGTCCCATCACCCAGGTCACTCATTCTTCTGCATGTTCAAGTCTACTTCTGAAACTCTCTATTAAATTCTTCAGTTTGGTTATTATATTTTTCAGGTCTAGGATTCTAAGGTTTTCTTGTTTTTGTTTTTGATAGCTACTATTTCCTTGTCAAACTTCTCATTTGTTCATGCATTGTTTTTCTAATTTCATTTTGTTGTTTGGCTGTGCTTTCCTGTAGTTCACTGAACTTCCTAGGAGGTTCATTCTGAATTCCTTGTCTGGCAGTTCATAGATCTCAATTTCTTTAGGGTCAGTTATTGCAGCTTTACTAGATCCTTTGGTGTATCATATTTACATGATTTTTCATGATCCTTGATTCCTTACATTGGTACCTACATATTTGAGTAATAAGACTCAAACAGATGTTACAGGTTTACTTTGGCAGAGACAGTTCCTAAGCAGTCACCTCAGTTTGGGTTTCTGGGTATGTTTACTAGTGATGTACTTAAGACAGGTGAAGCCCACTATTATGGTCTATTGTTAGGTGAAGCAACTATTCAAGCTCTGAAGACAGGGATGGGGGATATTCCATGGGTTGAGAACAGTTGAATAAAACCGCTGGCTTGGATCCCTACCTATCTGAGGCAGTAGGATGGGTCCCACACTTGCCTGGATTCTCTGGTCAGGATTACTAGATGATAGAGACTGACTACTATATATAGTGGATGGGGCTATGAATTAACTTCCCTGCCCTAGCAGGGCTGCAGGATGAGACCTGGAGCCTGTGTAACTCCTTGTTTGGGGATCTGAATCAGGACAAAATGTGCACTAAATTCACTAGAATGTGAGACAACTGGTTTTGCTCTACAAATGGGAGAAGCCATGGGCTGTGCTGTCTGTTCAAATGCCACTGCATATAGGGCTGCAGCTTCCCATGTGCTGTGGTTAGGTTCCCTGGTCAGATAAATAGGCTGCATTCTGTGATGAGCAGGACTACAAATTTGATTCCCTGCCTAGGTGCAGTAGGAGAAGCAGTTCTACATCTGGTAAAATTCTTTGTTTATCATCTGATCTGAAACTGCTCAGACACCAAGTTCCCTGACTGAATAGGGCCACTGGCTTTGTTCTGCAAACTACTAGCTTTGCTTGCCCACCTCTTGGCTCAAGTGCTGCTGGGTCACACAGCTTCCAGGAGTTGTCTGCAGCCCTTCTAATGAGATGGGGATAGAAGATGCTCTTCACAGCAGGTGGGCCTATGTCTCAGTTCCCTTGCCTGGGTATGAGGTGGCAAAGCTGCTCCACGCTACTCTCCATTTCCAAAATAGGTTCTGCTGTTGGGAGTGCCTGGGAGCTACCCTCGGCCTTTGCTATGAATTAGTCTCCCTGCTATGTGTAGCACAAGAACACTCCATGCCTGCTACTGGCTTTATTCTGGGGATGACCAGCTCTGCTTGCCCACCTCTCAGCTGGAGTGCCACAGGTGACACTGCTTCCAGGAATTGTCATTCCCTCTGGTCAGGTGGGGGCAGAAGACACTCTCCACAGTGTTTGGGGCTGTAAGTCAGTTCCTTTCCTGGACATGGGCAAACCAGACTCTAGGGTAGGCAAAACTCACTTAAGGATCAGAATCAGGCAGGTTTGCACCCGGTGAGTTCCTTGGTCACAGAGCACTCCTGACTGAATTGTGCAGATGAGCAAAACCACTGCTTGGGATTACTACTTGAGCACTGCAGGAATGAACTTGATCTGCCAAGATCCACGTGCTGGCTGTTATAAACCACCCCCCCCCTTTTCCATCACAGTCAGAATCCTAGTAATTGAGCCCTAAAGATTCCCCTGCACTCCTCATGGTGGGAGATCAGAGTAGCAGTTCCTGTGAAGCAACACATAATGCTGAGAGATGGAATGGTTGTCCCCCCTGTGTTCTCTGTTCCCACTGAAGGAACCAGATGCTCAGCAGAGACCTCTCTGCATGATGCTGTGCTGGCCTAGAGGAGGAGCAATGCAGTCAACATGTAGCTATTTCTTACCTTTCTAAGGCAATCTGTTGCCATCTGTCATGGTCTCTGTGGTGCAGGGAGGGCTTCAGCCTCGCCCCTATGTTCTAGGATTCTCTTAGTGGTGTCTTGTTCTTCAACAGTTGCTAGTTGTTGTTCTTGTGAGGGGTGAAAAGTCAAGAACCTCTGTCACCATCTTGGTGACATCACTCTGACCAAAACCCAAATACACTTTTTTATTTCTTAAAATTCTAGTATAATTAACAAAGAGTGTTATATTAATTTCAGGTGTACAATACAGTGATTCAACAATTCTATCCATTACTCAGTGCTCATCACAGTAAATGTGCTCTTAATCCCCTTCATCAATTTCAACCATAAGCATCCCCCAGGCAAGCACTAGTTTATTCTCTACATTTAAGGGTATGTGTTTTTTGTTTGTCTTTTTTATTTTGTTCATTTGTTTTGTTTCTTAAATTCCACATTTGAATGAAATCACATGGCATTTGTCTTTCTCTGACTGACTTATTTCACTTAGCATTACACCTTCTAGAGATGCATCCATGTGCAAATGGCAAGGTAATATTCCATTGCATACACACACACACACACACACACACACACACACACACACACACACCCCACATCTTCTTTATCCATTTATCTCTGAATAGACAGTTGGGTTGCTTCCATATCTATCTGGTTATTGTAAATAATGCTGCAATAAACACAGGGGTGCGTATAACTTTACAAATTCGTGTTTTTGTTTTCTAAGGGTAAATAATAGTGGAATTACTGAATCATATGGTAATTCTATTTTTTAATTTTTTGAGGAACCTCCATACTGCTTTCCACCATAGCTTTCCCAGTTTGCATTCCCACTAACAGTGCACAAGAGTTCCTTTTTCTCCACATCCTCACTAACATTTGTTGATTCTAGTCATTCTGACAGATGTAAGGGGATACCTCATTGTGGTTTTGATTTGCATTTCCCTGATGATGAATGATGTTGAGCATCTTTTCATATGTCTGTTGCCTATCTGTATGTCTTCTTTGGACAAATTTCTGTTATATATATATAATATATATATATATATTATATATATATATATATAATTTTTTTTGGTGTTGAGTTGTATATGTTCTTTATATTAACCCCTTAGCAGATGTATCATTTGCAAATATCTTTTCCCATTCAGTGGACTGTCTTTTTGTTTCATTGATGGTTTCCTTCAGTGCTCCTTGCTTGGCAGGGAATCTGCTTCTCTCTCTCTCTCTGCCCCTCCCCCCCAGCTTATGTTCTCTCTCTCTCAAATAAGTAAAATCTTCAAAAAAAAAATAAAGGTATTAAAAATAATAATAAAACTAGCAGCAATTAAGTGCTTACCACTTTCCAGGCAGTATGCAAAGCACTTTATATACATTTCTCATTTAAGCCTCACAGCAATCCTATGACATGTAGGCTACTTTTAGCACCCAACCCCTACTCTTTTAATATTTGAAGAAACTGAGCTCAGAGAGGTAACAAGAGAGTGCCCAAATCACATGCTAGTAAAAGTCAGAGCTGGGACTTTAATCCAGATCTGCTTGAATCCAAATCCCAGGTCTTTAATCATCTTGTTATTCTATTCCCTCATGTCACTGTAAATTTCTCTCTATATAAGGAAATATAAGGGACATTTGGGGCTGTGATTCCTGCATTAGTAATTCACTACTGTTACCTGGAGTGTTTGAGTAACAATCTAATAAAGAAATGTAGAGGATCCCTCAGAGAAAGGGTTACACCAGGCAAGTACACCATACAAGAAGAGAAGTACCATACCTCTGCCAAGTGCTCCCCTAAGAGGGAAAAAAGAGAAAAGGGAATCATACATCTCTTATACATCCAGAAATGATAAAAAACCAAAAGGACCAGCTAGGGAAAAAATTGAGAAGTATATATACAGGGTCACATCCTACTCTTGGCATCAATTTGTAACCTAATAGCAACCCATCTATTTTTCCAATTACAGGTTCCCAGATTGTTCTGTGCTCTCCTCCATGAAATGTTTCTCTCAGGCAACAAACTCCTATCTATATATCTATTAGGATGGAATAGTATAGCTGTCTAGCCTCTCCAAATACTTATGTTTTAAGCCTCCACCACCCCTAGTAGCAATCAAAACAATAGTGGGGGAGGGAGCATGTACACTGGAAAGCCAAGGAACTATTTATTTCCTGGCCCCTGAAATGTGCATAGTGTGAATGACAGATTCCTCATGTTACGGTGCTCGGAACTGAGTACACATGAAAACACCCATCTGAGAGCTGGAGGACCTGTGCTTGTATTTCCCACTTCGGCTACCCGAGTGTCTTTAGCAAGTCACTTCACCTCTCTGGGCGTCCGATTCCTTATTTGTAATGAGGGGGTCTATAATAAAGAATTCTATAACTTATTTCTTGTTGCAGAATCCTTTCATCGAATGATATCTTTCAGGGAAACTAACAATGAATGATAGACAAAATGGTAAACTACTCTGCATGAAGGTCATAGGGGCCCTTTTCCATGCCCCACTGTAATAGGTCATATTAAGGTGCTTCTCACATTTTAAACATTCCATGATTATAAGTAAACTCTTTGTAGCCTGAGGAGAAAGCAGCGTCCCTTTGAGCAGCTGCACCAGAGAATCCTCTGGCCCCCAGATGGCTGCCCTCCTTTATCAGTGAGTCTCTTCCTAAAGCAAATAAGCAAAGAAAAAAATCCCACAGAAACAGGGTCCGACGTGAGGACTCAGGGAGCCAACAGAATGCTCAACTCCATCCAGGCAAACTAAAACACATTCCAAGGAAGAGATAAGGTTTATGAAAAGGAAACTGACACAATCACTTAAAAGAATTTCAACATTAAACCACTCAGGCCAGGCTGCCAGGCCACAGGGAGGCTACAAAACTTCCAAGGTCAGCCCTGAAAAAAAAAAAAAAAGACTTCACAGAGACCCATGCCTTGATTTTCCTCTTTTGTTTCTCATTGCCCTGGGGTCAACTTCTTTCAGGTCCCTATGTGTGGGAAGTGGCAGTACATTGTACACAGCATACATTTCTTCTGGCACTGAGTCCTACAGGAACTCAGCATTTGGGGAAAAGGGATTCTAGGAAGAGTGACTACAGATTAATAAACCTGAACTTTTACATATATCAGAACAAAGTAGTCAACTCAGTAGGGTCACCTGATGAAAATCACAACACCCTACTTTTGAATTTTAAACAGATTTCAGATAAATATGAATTTCAGATAAATAACAAATTTTTTTAGTATAAGTATACCCCAAATATTTCGTTCTTAAAATAAAAGTATTGTTATTTACCTAAAATTCCAATTTAACTCAACATCCCATATTTTTATTTGCTAAATCTAGCAATCTTAACCCTCAAGGTAAAAACAAGTTCCAGCTCTATTTCCAATATCCAAATCATTTTTTTAATCCTGTTTAGAAATGGCCTTTACAAGATGAGGAACGTTCCTTCCCCAAGCCTCTATGGAATTAAAGCTTCACCCTTGGAAACTGGATTAAATTTCTGAAAACCACCAAATGTTATTGCTCAATCGTGTGAGTGAATGTGAATGATCAAGCAAGGTGACTCCACCTGGGGCCAAAATATGAGGTGTGATTCTATGTTAATGAAATGAGTTGTCTTATGAAACCCACTATCCTTAAAAACTCTCTACTGCCTACAGAATAAATTCTCAGGTTTGCAAAATTGCATTCAAGGTATCAAACCAAATCTACCTCTCCAGCCTCTGTCTTCACCCATTAGGGCCACATAGGCTACCTGCTAATGGATCCTTTCATATTACTTCTCATGTTATTGCCTTAATCAAGAAAGCCCTTTCTGGCCCTACCTACCTGATTGAAACATGTCTTTCAAGACTCAGCCCAAACGTTAATATTCCAAAAGCCACCTTAAATCCTTTCTGAAATATGGGCAAGGAAGGATAAATGGACAGATGTATAGATGAACCAATAAAACTTCTTTTTTTTTTTTTTAAAGATTTTATTTATTTATTTGACAGAGAGAAAGAGAGATCACAAGGAGGCAGAGAGGCAGGCAGAGAGAGAGGAGGAAGCAGGCTCCCTGCCGAGCNAGCCCAAACGTTAATATTCCAAAAGCCACCTTAAATCCTTTCTGAAATATGGGTAAGGAAGGATAAATGGACAGATGTATAGATGAACCAATAAAACTTCTTTATAAAATTTTCTTACCTCTATTCTCAACTCTCAGGGATGGGTTAAAAACATAGATAGGCTCTGGGGTTAGGCAGACCCAAAATCAAATCCCAATTGTGTTATTGAGTAGATAGGTGATTTGGGGGGAGAAGTTTAGCATCAATAAATTGTAATCCCCTTACCTGTAAAACTGGGATAATATAGCTCATCCTACAAAGAGTTATGCAGATGATTAAATGAAATAGAGTAAGAAAAAGCACTTGGCATAGTGCCTAACTCAGAATAAACATTTGCTAAATTGTAGTTATTTTTTTTAAGATTTTATTTATTTATTTGACAAAGAGAGATTACAAGTAGGCAGAGAGGCAGGCAGAGGGAGAGGGGGAAGCAGGCTCCCCACTGAACAGAGAGCCCGATGCGGGGCTCGATCCCAGGACCCTGGGATCATGAACTGAGCTGAAGGCAGAGGCTTAACCCACTGAGCCACCCAGGAGCCCCCTGTAGTAATTTTCTTATTAGTATTACTCCTTTCTTTGTGTTCTTTCATAGAGTTCTCTGTCATAGAACTCAACCCACTTTACTGCATTTAACAATTTACATATTTCCTAGACAGAACAAAAAGGGAGGAATCTAATATTTATTGAATGTAACTATATAAATATGTACTAAGCTCTGTGCAGGACATTTTCAATATACTACCTAACCTCGGTACAAGACTTACAAAGTAGATAAAATTCTATCTATTTAAGAGATTAAGAAACTAAATCCTAAAAATTCAATGATTTACTCAGGATTCAAAGGTAGGTAATGACATGAGCAGGATTTGCTTCCAGGCCTATCTGACAGTATGCCTCCCTCAGCACACTACCCACACCACAGAGAGTATTAGTCTCTAGACTTCCCCATTTCCAGCTCTTTACAAAGTCAGAATGAGTAGTTTGTGGAAATCAGCAGAAAGTTTTGCTTAGTGGAGGTAAACTAGGGATTATGATAAGGAGCAGTGGGAAGCACAAAGGGAAAGATTTGTCAAGCAACTATAGTAAGACAAGGGGAAGGCTATCTTGTGTCAACTATCTCAATTCCTTTATTTTTCCTTCAAAACTGTTTCACATATGATTTAATAAGTCTTTAACTCATTATTTTTCAGCTACTATCTAAGAACATCAAATATAAGTAAATATTCTACTTTAAAACAAATCAAATATTATAGATAACAAAGTCCTCTTTGCCCACCTCTCCAATCCTGGTCCCATCCCTACTTCCTCCAAGCTTAAAAATAATGGATTAGGTATGTTCTCTTTCAGACATTTAAAAATGCATTTACATACAGAAATATGTAGCCACATAAAATATATATTGTTTCAGGTTTAATTAATGAATAAGTTATTTTCACGGCATACACAAACAAAAAAATAAAACCCAGATTTACCCAACTCCTACTCTATGTAGACATTCATAACTCCAAAATGGGTCTTTCCATTATTTCAGAGATTTCTGATAAAAAGATTAAGCTAATTTACTATTTAGTATCAGTATGGTCTACTCAAAACTGGATTCTAAGAGAGACATTATAAAAGAAGACCAAAATAAAGACTACTCCCAGAATTAAGAACTGACCACATTTTTTTAAGGTTTTTTTTGTTTTTGTTTTTTACAGAGAGATGGGGGAGTGAGGAGGGGGAGACCAGAGAGAAAGGGAGGAGACAGAATCTTAAGCAGACTTCCCACCCAGTGCAGAGCTCAATCCCACAACCTTGAGATCATGACCTGAGCCAAAATCAAGACCTGTTCACTTAACTGACTGAGCCAAAATCAAGAGTCATTCACTTAACTGACTGAGCCATCCAGGTACCCTTGACCACATTTTTTTAAAAGTGAAATTCAAGCCAAACTTTTGCAGAATACTTAAAGTGTGTTCATGGATAGAACCCCATGGAACATGGAACTGTGTATAAACAAATTCAACCTATACATACACCTGACTTGATATTCTCTAGGCCTTTCCTAGGACTGAACTTCTACGATCAGTAAAGTGTGTGCATATCGAATCTAGACTCTGAAGAGGAAGGACCTGGTTCTTTGGAGGCCTACTCCAAATATCAGAAATCATAGACCCATAGGCCTCAGCCAGGTTGGAGCCAGTTCTGACCTTAAAGAGTCCTTCCCTGCAAGGCAAACAGTCCCATGTTGTTTCCCCTTCCTGTACCAAAAAAAAAAAAAAAAAACACATAGACATATCTTTAAGTGTCAGTTTCCTTGTTGAGACCATATTATAATGGAAGGGTTTTGCTGAGAGCTATAAATAGTAATTTCCTTCAGTAGCGATACACTCTCTATTTCTGGTAAGAGCAAGGAAATTCAAGCTTCTTCCTGGCAACATTATACTACTTATATAAGAAAGTGACCAACAGAAGCAGGATGGTCAGATATCAGGGAAGAGGGTGGGTGAGGGCCTGGGAAATGGAAGAAGCAGAGATGATTTTACTTTATTCTCCTGAAACTCCCTCACTGCATTTCTGTATATGAGGACAAAGTAGAAAGGAGTCTCCATGGTCTCCCCCTCCTTCAGAAAAAAAAAAAAAAAACAACAAAACACTTAAACCTCCCCTCTTCAGGGCAAGAAGAATTTGAGATCAAAAGAGACTTAAAAGACATATAACCAAATAAAGTGAGTGGACCCTTTTTAGGCTATAATTGGAAAAACAACAAAAAAGAAATGTTAAAGCAATCAGAGAAGTCTGAATGTGGACTTGGTGTTGAATAACAAATATTCAGGAATTATTCTTAATTTCTTAGGTTTGACAGGGTATTATAGTCAAAATCTGTTCTTTTTTTTTTTTTTAGATGCATCCTGGAGTACTTAAGGGTGAAGTGCCATGCTGTTTACTTGTGAGAATATGTCTGAAAGTTTTCTTGACAGTTTCAAAGAAGAGAGGTAAAAAGAGTATGGCATAATATGATGGTTATTGAAACTAGGTGATGAGTTCATGGAGGTTTGCTGAACTCCTTGTTTTTGTATAATGCTTGGAAATTTCCATAACAAAAAGTTTATTTTGAAACTTCTGAAATGAGGCTCATTCCTCTACCTAACCACACACCCATGCTCTTCATTTTTCCCACCCATCCACTATATTGATTTACCACCCTACTGATCGACAGCAGAGTTTAGTGGTTGGTTGCAGGCTCTAGAACTACACTGTCTGGGTCCTTGCCTGGGTCCTAGCATTGCCCACTTGACCTTATGAGAGTTCATTAACCTCTACATCTCCTCATCTGTAAAATGGGAGATGATGAAATTTGCCTTTTAGGCTGTTATGAAGATAAATGTGTTAATAAATGTAGTTAGAATAGTGGCTAGTATATAATAAGCACTCAATAAATCTTAAGTCATTATCATTATTAAGTAACTTTGGAAAGTAGGAACATACACTACAATATCATCTAGCCTAATTCTTTGTTTAATAAAAGAAAAACTTAGGGTCAGAATGTTTCTAAAAAAGAAAAAAAAACCTGCCTAGGGACATAAAGCTGGATAAAAGCAGAGCAGATTAGAATTCAGCTTTCCTAGAATCCAGGTCAATATCCTTATACTTTATTCACTTTAATACATACTCAATATTGAATTGAATCAGTATCTACCTTGCTCTCTGCTTAGTACTAAAAGATTAGATCTTTTCTTCTAATTAATACACCATCTAGTTGGAAAATAGTAAAATACTAGATTTTGTACAATGTCTTTCACTTTGTAAAGTGCTCCTAACAACCTCAAGGGCAGGACAACTAATCTCTAGTGACAGAAATCAAAATAGTAGTAGCCTCTGGATGGGATAAAAAAGGGACAGGAGTGAACTTCCTAGGGTGATAGAAATATACTATATCTTGATTGGAGTGTTGGTTACACAGATACATAAGATTTTAAAAGTTCATCAAATTGTACACTTAAGACATATGCATTTCACTGTGTATAAACAAATTTTACCCTAAGTTTTTAAAAATCCCTCACATACATGTATTTTCCTGGCTTCTCAGCACTGTTAACTACAGCAAATAGATATTTCTTAAAAGCTGAGAAACGTGGACGTTTTAAAAGGGTATGTTTAAGGATATATAGCAAAGGTAAAGCTAGAAGTAGGTCTCAATTCCTGGCCCAATATGACTTCAAATTGAAGAATGAACTCAGACAACACAAAGTATTAGTCTAAGTGGGAAAAGAGAGGAGAGGATAGAAGAATTGCTAGCCTTGTTTGGAGAAAATATGGAGAAGACAAGGACCAACACCGGACAGATACATTAGGGAAGGCTCTGTGGGTAAACTGGGACTTATCTGAGTCTGTCACAAATGCTCTGGTGGCATCTGCCCCTCTGTGTCACGATGTCTTAGGCTCTTTGAGAACAGGAACCATACTGCATGCAGTGGACTCCACGCATAAATACTAAAACTCAGCTTGTCCTCTGGGCCCTCTAATTCTCCTTTTTCATCCCCCATTGTAACTCCTTTCCAATGAACTCCCAGGACACTGTTCAATCCCCTCAGGATAAACACTGAGCCAAATGTCTTTACTTTTCCTAATGGCAAAGCCTTAAGAACCCAGAGTAGTAGAACAAAGCCCCAGACATTCTGTGGGATACAGTGAGTGTTTAGTGGTTAAAATACAAGTCCATTGTCCCTTATTCTTCCCTCCAGATTTTATCAACATGGAATATAATGCCCTTCACGCAATGGCAAAGTTAAGTACAATGTGGACTTTAATCTGTCCTTCAGTGTTTATATGTGAGCCATTTGGCACCAAGTAAGCAAACAGAGGTTCACTTAAGTGGGGGAAAAGTTGTCACTTTCACACAATGCATCTGAGCTAAGTGGTGTGATGCAACTACTGTCTTAAAGTAGAACTACCCACTAAGGAGTTCTGCTCCTGCTGTCATTGGCTTCAATAGCCTGTGGTTTAACTGCACACAGCTGAATGACTCAGTAGTTCACGGCTGTATACAATCCCCATGACCTACAATGCACTAGCCTTTAGAACCAGAAGTCTCCTTAAAAATCCAAGGATGTGGGTGGGAGGTGGGGTGGGAAGGGGCAAGGGTGAGGAGCGGTCCAGGTACACAGAGCTGCCAGGTGTTGTGACCTGAAACTTCCTTGTGGATTTTAACTTGCAATTGATATTTGATTTTTCCCCAGTCTTCTTAATCTCTAACTACTCCATCCCTGGTGGCCTTGCACACCTAATGACAACAAGAGTTCTGAAGGACGAAATCGGATGTGTTCAGGGTGGTATGGCCACTACCTTCTGCTGTCCTGACAGGTTCTGAAAAGATCAGAATACCTGAAGTCTTGAGAACTAATGTAATTCAGGGCCTGGGAATTCCACTTTTAGAACAGGTGTATGATTTTTTGGAAGAAGAGGACGAACTGGAGAGAGAGGTACGTTTTTAGGAGCACATCGGTGAAAAATATACAACTTACGGTGTGAAAGCTCACCAGTTGAAATTTTCTGAAGAAAATGTGAATTTTTGAGAATTTAATCTGCCAGAACTAAAGACTTATTTTCAAAGGTTTTTGGCTTAAACAGAAACAAAACCATAATAATGGCTGGAGGCCCTTCACCATCCTTGTATCTTATGAAGCAACATCACAAAAGAAAGAAAAAAACCTTTGGCTATCTCACTTTATTGACCAGGAAAATCTGTTAGAGGATATCTGTTTGTTACTATTTACTGAGCCTTAAGCCACCAACTTTATATTTAGAACCTTATTTTTTTAAGGTACTAATTAGCTTGATTACAGGGCCATAAAGTTAGATTGGAAGTTTTGTACTACAGTGATGAATGCAATAGGAGAGACAAATAATATGTCAGAGTGAGACAAGCTGTCATTGTTAATAATTTCAGATTGTAGTTGATAAATTATTTTCTTAAGAAGTTAATTCATGATTCTGGGAGTAGATCTGAATAAGAATATGAAGTTGTATTAACTACTTGAGGAACTGAATTCCCTTTGTACATATTGATGGATGTTTAACCTTTTTTCATTTAATATGAACCTCATTTACGGTATAAAAGAATTGAAACTAAGAAATATTTGGTTTTGTCAATGAATGTTTTTGTATACCAGTTTTTTTAGAGTAATATTTTCATGAGCAAAAACATTTCTTAAATATTAACTCTCTTTCCAATTAATCAATTTATAAGTGAAGTCCAGCTCCTTGTAGTTATGTTGGACATATTTAATTCCTGAAGTTTTATCTTCCTGTACATCAAATTATAGGTTGACTTTAAATGTATAACTATATACATATTTTATTAGTTGTTTAATAAGGGTAATTTCCATGTGGGAAATAAACTGTTTTTTATAAAAGTCAAAAAAAAGAAAAAGAGTTCTGAGGGAGAGACTTTATCATGGCACTTGGCTCTAGCAGGTAATAACTTCATACCTTTCTCATACCATTTCAAGAGCACCTACCATGCACCAGACATTGGATTTTTACACTGACTCTATGAGATGAGCACTATAATCCTCACTCTACAAACAAGAAAACCAAGCTACCAAAGTAGGTAGTGGCAGAGCAATGATTTGATCTTATGTCTAAGAACTCCATGCACTTTTCATTTATCCACACTTGTCACTGAATTTCCATAAGAAAACTTTTGTAGCTTCAATTACTTATATAACTTTAACTTTAGTGATTCCTTTCTGTTATATTAAACTTTTCAAGCTACCCTTTAGTGCTGTCTTAGAAATTTAGAAATTCCTCTAGACAAGCAAGAGATGGAATTATCTCTAATGGCTGGATATTTTTTATTTGTCCTGCCAGATCCATTTTCCACTCAGCTAGCTTTGTGACCTGGGAAGTAACCTTTATGCACTACATCATTTAGTTTCCAACTCTCTGGCTTTCAGCTGGGTTTACCTACTGGGAGCACAAAATGGAGGTTAAGAGAGAGAAGACAGTGTTAGCAATAATGATATTTTCCTTCCTCTTTTAATTCTGGTATCACTGGACACAATAGAGGTCCTTCAAGTTGGCTGGGTTTATCTACAATAGCCACAGTTCCTACCCTGTGGCTGTCTTCTAGACCCACACCTATTCTCTTTGGAGTGAAACTTCTCCCTTCACTTGTCCATTCAATTTAAGGGTACCAACTTCTCCCCAGTGTTGCCAGCCCCAGGATGCTTCATCATCCCTTGTTACTTTCCCTTAAACCCATTTCACCTGAATAAATAGTTCCTAAATTAAATTTTCCTTAATTTCTCCATTTGAGGATCTCATGTATTTCCCGCAGTTTTTCAAACTGATACAGCTTGAGCTCTAGAATCTTTTTGATGCTTTGGATCACTGAACAAATGCAAGGTGCCTTTTCATGCATACATTTGTGCATTCATTCCACAAATATTTATTGAGTACCTACTGTGTGTCATGCACTGGATTTACAATGGTAACAAATGTGGCCACTGCTCTCCTACCTAAAATATGATAGATAGATTAAACAGATAATCGCACACAAAAACTAGCAGAACACTATAATTGTGCCATGTGCCATGGCCCAAAGAGGGCTAATGAGAGGAGTCAATCTGGTAGGGATATCAATAAAGGCTTGCATAAAAAAGTAAAACTTGAGCAAATAGGTATTTATTGGGCATAGAAGAAAAAAAAGATCATTCCAGGCAGAAGCTGATGGATGATAACAGCTGGTGTCACAGGAATAAAGAAAGCAGGAGATGCTTGAGGAAAGATAAAGCTGAACAGGCTTTATAGGCCATATTGGAAAATTGCCTTTATCTTCTAGTTATAGTGCGAAGATTGGGCTGGAAGATCAAAGTGGATTGAGCACAGACCAGGTAGACAAAGTGAGAAGTAATCTAAATGGTGGTGGGAAAAATGGAGAAAATAGATTGATTTTATATATAGATATAGAGAGAGAGATTAGATTTGCTCCTCCCTGGGAGATTTTGTGCCTGGTTCCTTATATACATTAATACAACTGTCTTAGGGCAATGACTGCTCAACAAATGGAAAACTTCTGCCTTCTCACTGAGGGATACGAGTCAAGAAAGATTATTCTAGGTCTAAGAAAAAGGATGAAACTCAGTAATGCAGTTATATACACAGAGTCAGGACATAAAAACCATCCCCATATTGACTTCCTGTCTTGACCTCTAACAATTCTCACTCATTAGAAATTCAGTAAGAAGAAGAGACTGAGTTCTAGAGAGAGCAGAGAAGTCCAGAGAGATGAGAGTTACCATCTTGGCTCTCCCACTTACTGTGTTGACTATGCAATTAGTTAATTTCTCTGATCTTCACATTCCTGTTCTGTAAAATGAGAATGATAAATATTTTATAAGATTGTTATGAGGATTAAATTAGGTAATGTATATGTATACAAATGCTGTTCACTTATTTAAGTAACAGAAAACTGATTTTAAAAGGACTTAAAGCAAATTTATCTGATATATTGGAAAGTCTTAGGTATGACAGATTTCAAGGTTTATTAATTCAGCAGCATAATCAATTTCTTTCTTTCTCCTCTATCACTCTGGACGTGTTGTTGATTCATGCACTGGCTCCCCTCATGATTTGAGTCAGAAGTATCACATTTGGGGATGCCTGGATGGCTCATTGGTTAAGCATCTGACTTCAGCTCAGGTCATGATCCAGAATCCTAAGATTGAGTCCTATATCAGGTTCCCTGCTCAGCAGAGAGTATGCTTCTCCCTCTGACCTTCACCCCGCTCATGCTCATTCTCTGTCTCTCTCAAATAAATAAATAAAATCTTGGGGGAAAAAAGTATATTTAAAGACAGAAACGTCTAAAATAGAAAGGAATATCTTTTTCACTATTCCCTACTTGAATGTGAAAAACATTAACCAAACAACAGTAGACTTGTATCTCATTAACTAGAACTCAAAGTAAAATACACAAAGGCAGGATCATTTGTCTGTTTTGCCTACTGATATATCCCCAATATTCGAAAGAGTGGTTAGGCCCTGAAAACCATATATTGTTTGAATGGATTGCATGCCTAATTCTAATCTAACCAATAGTAAGCAAAGAGGGATTACCATGTACTGGCACTTTTTCTGTAAAAATCAAAACAAAAACAATTTTAGGCTTTTTGGGCTGCATAGACCCTCTATAGCATATTCTTCTTTTTTCAACCCTATAAAAATATAAAAAATATTCTTAGCTCATAGATCTTCCAAAAACAAGCCAAGGAATGGATGGCCCATGGGTCATAGTTTGCTGCCCCTTGGCTTAGATTAATCATGTGGGGTGAAATGGAGGGACAGTCAAGCACCATGACCAGTAAAATATGTACAGCATTCAGCAGAATCCACCACATGTAAAAAGCACTCAATAAATATTAACTCCCATTGTTTTTGATGATGTATCGTTTTCCTTGTTCTTGTTATTCTAGAATAGCTGGACTCCAAAGACCTCTGTTCTATGATAAACCTGCCAAAGGTTGTGGACTGCCTCTGACTTTGGACTGAACCATGTGAACCTGTGCACAGAAAGACATATCATACAAACAGAAGTAAAGATAGAGAAAACAATAAGCTCAGAGTCAAAAATCAAGATTCACAAAATTAGCAGAGGATGTGAGAAGTGTATCGTGGTGGAGAAAATGAATTCTATTCTCAAATATTAGAAAACTCAAAGTTCAGCACATGACTCATACGTTCCCTTACTGTCTCAGAATCCTGACCAGGCTAATAGGTAACCAGTCTGACCAAGGTAAAAATCTCTGTGCTATTTTCAGTACAACAGAATTATTTCTCCAGAGACCATTGCTATGACATCTTAAAAGACATTGCCTTTGAGTTTTATACCTGGTATGTCATCTTCATTGTTTTATACAATCTGATCTTCAGCAGCAGCCCATTGAATCTGGGAAGGATACCACTCATTGATGATATTAAAAATATTTAACAACCAATATAGCTTGGGACCAATCACAGTCCTGGAATGAGGTGGGTCCTTAATGCCCCCTGCTGAACCCCACACTGATGCTTTTGTTACTAAATTATGAGGAGGTGGATGGGAATCTTAAAGGAGGGGGCCAGTTTGAGTAGCTATTCACCAAACAGTACAGAAGGATTTCAATATTTTAATAAGCAGCGTGGCCATACCAGTGTGTACCAGATGACTATGAGCCCTACCTACTTTTGTCAAACACAGGAAGGAAGGAAAGAAGGAAGGAAGGAAGGAAGGAAGGAAGGAAGGAAGGAAGGAAGGAA
>LNAC01000007.1:3404139-3473997 GCA_002007465.1 Ailurus styani
AGGGGAGGGGAGAGGAGGAGAGGGGAGGGGGGAGGAAATGGCTTTTCTAGGACCATAAGCCAGTAAATGGCAAAGCACAGATTCAAAATTAGTCTTCAATAATCCAAATCCTCTATTTTTTTCTCTGTTACCCACTTTCTTTACTTGTATGTACTCTTTCACATCCTGTGAATCATCCTATTCAATGACTCAGATCAGAGAAAAGACTATCATATTTGGAGACAGAAGACTTATGTCTGGGTTCTATTTCTACTATTTATTAGCTGTGAGACCTTGGGCAATTCACCTGATCCTACAAGACTGAGTTTCTTCACTGGGGAAATCACAGTAATTATGTCTGCATTGCAAGGCAGCTGAAGAAAAGCTCTGTAAAATATTAAATACTATTCAGATGTCAGCCATTCACATTATGCACGAATTGGCAGTTTTCATCTTAAAAACCTGAATGTTGGAACTGGAATTCTTTTTCCAGATGAGGAAACTCAGACTTCTGAGAGATTAAATTACTTGCCCAAGGTCACACAACTAGTGATGATAGAGCCAGGAATGATTTCAAAGCTCTTGTCTTGTAATTCATGGCTTTAGCTTTTGGCAGCCTCCAAACTCACATCACAGGCTGTCTACAAAGATGGAAATGTGAATGATCCTAACTTACAGTCAGAGCTATGTTGGCAGGCCTTTGTCATCAGCTCCTTCCAAGTCTGCAGGAAGAAGGCCTGTTTCTGGCCCAGCATATATCTTCTATAACTCAGGGTGCTTCTAGTCAATTGCTAGGTCACTCCAGCAGCTGCAGTACTAGAACAGCAAAATTATGGTGTTAATGACAGTATTTCTGCTACAGATATGCAAGCAAATCATAGCATGAATGAGGATAGCGCCTACCCAAGAGAGTCTGACTTTCAAGCACTCATCTGCCACAGGCCAAAGGGGTCATGATTTGTAGTATGACAACTGAGAAGGAAAAGTTATTCTCAGTTAGGAAGATTTAGCCTAGGTTACCTCAAAAAGATAACCCTCACTGAAAAACAGCAGAAAGTCAAATGATATGGATATCCCAATCCCAGAACTCTAGGCAAAGTGAGTAAAGCAAAGTGGTTTTGTAAAATCTGGTTTTGAAGTCAGATAATTTTTGGATTGAGAAACCAAGTCTTCCACTTACTAGGTCTGGTAGTCATTTGCACAGCACTCCCAAATTTCTTGCTCTGCATTCCAGGCATACCATAGGGCTACACTTCTTAGCTTGCCTGTGATTAGGTGGAGTCATATGACCAATCCTGGCAAATACATTGCGAGAAAAAGGGATGTATGTAACTTCCAGGCCAAGCTTGTGTTGCTGGTGTGACACTCTCTAGAGGGGTCTTTTCCTCTGGTACAGCAATGTTTGTGAGGGTTGCTGCTCTGTACCCTGGATCCCTAACAGCAATGAGTAGAGCCCTCCTGCTGACTCACTGTGAACATGTGACACAAACAAAAAATAAACCTTTGTGTTTTAAGTCACTAAGATGCGGAGGTTATTTACCACTGCAGCATAATCTAGCCTGTCCAAAGTGATACGTTAGCTATATGATTTTTAGTAAGTTACTTAGCTTCTCTGAGCATCAGTTTCTGATATTTAATATAAGAATGCACACCTTTTCAAGATTGTGAGGATTACCAAGCTCCTAGCACATATTTGGTCCTCAAGCAATGTTATCTATTACTATTATAAAACAGGGGGCGCCTGGGTGGCTCAGTCGTTAAGCCTCTATCTTTGGCTCAGATCATGATCCCAGGACCCTGGGATCCAGCCCTACATCCGGCTCCCTGCTGGGCGGGAGGCCTCCTTCTCCTCCCACTCCCCCTGCTTGTGTTCCCTCTCTTGCTGTGTCTCTATCAAATAAATAAATAAAATCTATAAAAAAAAAAAACAAAACGGAGAAAAGCAGGTGGAAGCAGGATATCCACAAGCAAACCCACAGCTCTTAAACCCTACTGAGCCAATCACCTAGACATAGAGCTTTGGCAGGCAGGAGAGCCAGACTGAAGGAGGCCCCTGAATGCCTCCAGTCACTTGTTCATTCTTTCATTTTGTAAATATATGGTGAGTCCCTACTATGTGACAGACACTGTTTAGGCACTGGAAATATAAGAGAAACAAAGTCCCAGCACTCACGGTCTTTACCTACGCCACCTAATGCATTTGAATGGCTGTTTTTCGGATTACCTAATTGTACTCTCAGAGGAAACAAAGAGTCTAGAATTTGATCCTTTGCATTTTAGGGATTTTTAATTCCTTGGAAATATTTTTGCCTATCAATTCTCACTGCACTTTCACAAACAGACAAGGACATTACTACTGTATATATACACAGGTGCAGAAAGTAAGGCTGGGGAAAATCACTATTTTGTTTTTATTAGCATCCGTGGCAGCGCCAGAAGTTAAGAAGTTGAATTAACCAGGTACTGGTTGGCTTTGGAGACTGAGTTTGTATTCACACAGATGTCATTATCAGACCCTGGGCTCCTTCAGTGGGCAAACGCATCATTCAACTGGCTAACTGGCTAGCACCTGACACCTTTTCCTAAGGAGTGTGTGGCATTCGGAGGTGCTCTCACTTCTGTGTGTTAGACACACAGACTGCTCTGCGGGAACTGAACCAGGAGTGTTCAGAAACGGGGCTTTCGGCATCTCGCAAGTGAAAAAACGACGATTCCTCTCCACCAGCACGGACTCCAACTCACCAACGGGGCTTGGCTGGCACCGCCTCACGTCCCATCTCGCTGGAAGCCTGTCCTGACAGTAACTGTTGCTCTAAAGCAATTAGTGGTCACTGATCTGCCCAGATCTCCGTGGCGCCGAAACTTTCGGTCAAATGGTCGCCATTTTGTTTGCCCCGCGCTGGTTCCAAGAGCCACTTGCGTCCCGCCCCGCCCCGCCCCGCCCAGCAAAGGCCTCTCTGTCTCTCAGTCATCCAGCACCCCTCTATGGTACGCTCCCTGTACTACACAGACCGTAGTTTACCCTTCCCCGCTGCTCCCCGTTCCTCCCCAGCTACGCTGGGCTATCCCCTGTGAGGAGAGCACCAGCCTCAGGCACACCTCGTTTTGCACGTTACCTATAATAGTAATCTTCAAACTTCTTATTTACTCCCGAAAGACTGAAAGTGAAGTACCCATTCACGCATTTTTAACTTCTGTCCTTTAAAATTTCTCATCATAAATGTATTTAATTGCAAAGGGTGATATTTCCAGTGCACTGTAAATAGTAACATTTAAAAACAAAACTATTGCATCTCTTTATAAATCTGTCCAATGAAATCTAAATGCCACAATGATTTGTTACCCATGCATTTGAAAATAAGTAAATGAACACTTACTTTAACATCTGTTTTACACTGTGACTTTGGGGTTTTTTGTTTTGTTTTGTTTTGCTTTAATGAGAGCAAGAGAGCAGGGGCGGGGGAGGTGGGGCAGGACAGAGGTGAGGGAGAAAGAGAATCTTAGGCAGGCTCCATGCCAGACTTGGAGCTGGATCTGAAGACCCTGAGATCATAACCTGAGCAGAAACCAAGCGTGGGTGCTTAACCCACTGAGCCACCCAGGAGCCTACACTGTTGCTTTTTTAGTCATCAAAAAGAATGCCCTCATAGAATTTGTCCAGAGAAATATATCTCTATGCTTTATCAATCACACTGTCCTAGCTCTCTACAACAAAAACATATATGTTATTCAAATATGTATTTATGCTTCTAATTTCCTATATCTATAATTCTCTTAAGTTTATAATTTCTTCTAGATTGAGTGACCCATTAAAATTATTACTAGAACATGACTGTTCCAAAAAACATAAATATATTATAAAATTTGATAATTATTGAATAATAAAGTAAAATTTTACTAGACATATATCTTATAATATATAAACATGACATATATTACATATTATATATTCTACATATGTAACATTACAAAATATATGTTATGTATTTTACAAAATACCTCATAGGAAATGTAGAGCTGAAGTTGCAATAGGAAGGCCATCAGAGCAATGACAGTCTTTTACGAGGTGCAGAAGGCAGTGGCAACCTCCTTGATTTCCACAAAGATTCTTCATTGCATATGGGAGAAAGCCTCAATTCCAGCCAGGGATTTGAAAACCTCCCAAATGGAGCCTAAACTTCTCTTTCTAGATTTTTTTTATTGCACTTTCCTTTACTAAATGCTCTCCTTTTCTGCCAGCACATGTTTTTCTCATTTGTGTTTTTTTGTTTTTTTGTTTTTTTGCTTTATGTGAGAACCTCTCCCCAGGCAATGCAGTATTCAGACTCAGTAAGATTCAGAAATGATGGGAGGTATACATTTCCTTTGTCAAGTGGTGGAAAGGTGATTATGAAAGTTGGGAAAGAGAACTCGAATGATATCCAACTCAGGCTGATCAATTTTAGGAAAAAGTAAATGCAGAGCTTTAAGATTTAGAAACGTATGCCCTAAATCTCTCTCAACCCACTCAACCCCTCCCAGGACTTTCTATGTACCCTAGGGGTACAAGTAATCCAGTTTGTTGACAGCTGATCTAATAGAGATATTTGGATTTCAAATGGCTCAACTGATAGGCATTTCCTGGATAACAAAGTACAATTAAACAGGCATAAAAAGAGAAATAAGCCCCTATTGAGGCCAGACTTTGGAATCAGGCACTGAGCTAGGTGCTTTCACATACACTGATTTCAGTCCTTACATTAACTTTGACAGAAAGATGGAACATGTATGTGCTTCTTCCACAACACTGACATGCAAATATTATCACACGCTTTTAATTTTTTAATTCAAATCCAATTGGCTTAGCCCCACCTGAGATCGCTAAAAATCAGCCACCACTTAATTTCCTCTTTCCTCTCCACAGCAATCTCTAATTTTCAAACAAAAGTTCTGGATAGTGATGGACTTTTTAGAAGGGAATGCCTAACACACAAAGAAATTTAATTCCATTAGGAATTAGGCAGCACAAAACTCCTGAATATAGGGCATGTGGAATGTGCCAGAGAAAGGGAAAATTACTTTTTGAACCTCCCATCTTTCTGTAACATTGAAACCAAACAAGATGGCAGCTAACATCTGAGTAAAACTTCTAGTGGCATAGTTAGTATTAGCAGCATTTTAGAGGTGAGGTGAGAAAACTGAAATTCAAGGAGTTTAAGGCAGGCAGCCAGCAAAAGCTATTGATTTAGAATGGCCTTGCTCCAGTGTTAACTATTCCACCAATTAGATATGGGAAAGTTTGCTTTTTCCCCCCTCATTCCTCTGCAGCTGTCACACAAGAGTTTGGAAGGCAAGGCAGGCCTTCTTAGTAGGTCTGTGTGGATATAGAACCCTGGAGTGGAACACTGGACCCTTGGTGAGATTTACTGCACAAGGATAAGATATAAATGAGATGCTTGTGTGCAAAGCGCCTTCCAATTTTCTTGCTTCTTCCATGAACACCTGTGCTTTTGGTTGACAATAACGTCACTTGATCCTACTAGGGTCATTCCATTGGAAAACTTAGAGCCAAGTGACAATCCAGTCATTTCCTTTCTGATTCTGTCAGCATTCAATACAATGCAAACAACACAATGAACCACTACCAGGTACCCATAGTCCCCACAGTCTGGCTCTGTGGTGTTCTTTGATCAGTCTCTCCTCCTCAAACCCCTAGGGAAAGATCTCTTGCCTTTCTACCCTCCACCTGAGCTTAGGGTGGATTCCTCAGACAATAATCCAGGTTAAATGTTAAGCCAATACCTGATTGTCTTCCAATCAGCCCCCTCACCATGGTCAGGAAGGAAATATTCTAAAGCCACAGAATTCAATCATTTTTAAGACTTTCAATACATCCTCCCTGAGAGAAAATCTCATCAGTGACTTCCTTTCTACTATTTCAATTCAAATGTATTTTTAAACTATTTCTATCTGCTTGGTGCCATACGGGATATAAAAATAAAATGCTTGCGATAAAGCTGGGAATCTAAAATGTTTAAGAGGAAGCAACGTCAATTTCTTAGTAGCAGAGACAGAGTTTTCACTGTTTGTAATCCTGTGTGTTGGCAGAAAAGGAGAGCATTTGGTAAGGGAAATTGTAATAAAAAAATCTAGAAAGGGAAGTTTAGGCTCAATCTGGGAGGTTTTCAAACCCCTGGCTAATGAGTTAGCCCTTTCTCCCATATGTGAGGTTGCTCCTGCTTCTGTACCTTGTGAAAGACTGTCATAACTCTGAGGGCCTTCCTACTGCAACTTCAGCCCTACATTTCCTATAAGGCTTTTGATAAAATATATAATAAGAAAACTCTGTCACTAAGACTAGGAGGCTGACAGTCTCTGTGCCTGTGTGTGTGTGTGTGTGTGTGTGTGTGTGTGTGTGTGTGTGTGTGTGTGTCTTTACCTGGGAGGAAAGTTTTGGACTTACTGCAAAAAAATCAGAAAATCTACCTGCATAAACTGCACTATCTGTAAAATACATAAATAATATCTCACATATGCAAGTACGACTATTTTTAAAATATATGTAGATATAAATACTGCTGGGATTAGTAAAATATAAATTAATCTAAATACGTGGACTAACTTTGGAATATCTGCTATTATATATTTCCTCAGTCTGATACAGCTAATATCATGTAAGGCTTGGTGAGTGTTTTGTTATTAAAAAGGAGTCTTCATCCTCTGGAATCTTGGTAATCACTGTGCCAAGGAAAATTCTTCAACTTGGAATCTGAAGAGTCATCATTACCCCAGAATATGAAAACACACATTGTAAGGAAACAAACTCCTCCTCTGAAATTGTCAGTGGGAGAATCTTCACGGGAAGATGTAGCCAGACCTATCAGCCACAAGTCACATAGCCCAGGATTCACATTCTACTTAAGGGAGGAAGGTAATTGAATAGTATTGTAATAGCACTGTATGGTAACAGATGGTAGATGACAGATGGACTTGTAATAGGCATAGCATAACATATAGAGTTGTCAAATCACTATTATGTACACCTGAAATTCACATAACATCGTGTGTCAACTATGTTACAATACAAGAAAGAACAATTTGGCAATTATTGGATAATTATCTCACTTACTAATGGGAGACAGAAAAGGAAGAGGAACAAGAGCTCCACCAGGTTGGCAGGTTGATTACATTAATAGCCCTGATCCACTTGTCAGACCCTTACAGGTGTGGCCATGTGACTTGCTTTGCCCAATAGTATATTGAAGACCACTTACATGTTTTTGCTTAATGCTCTTGCCCTCTGGTATACCAAGAGATGGACATGCCCAGGCTAGAATGCTGGAGGATGAGCAAGGAGTAGAACAAAGAAAACTCCAAATCATCCCAGCTGAGGTCATTCTCAATTAGCCAATGACCAGCCAAACCCCAGGCATGTGAGCAAGCCTAGCCAAGTTCAACAGAGCCACACAGCCAACCCAGAGTTGGCCACAAGAGTGAGACCAGCTAAAAGAAGCTAAATCCATGTTAGATTAGCAGACCCCCACAGACTCGCATGCAAAACAAAAGTTTACTGTTATGTGTCATTGAAGCTTTGACATTGTTTATTATGCAGCATTATTGTGGCTATAGGTAACTGAAACTACCACTCACCAGTTCTGTAATGTTCAGTGATAAAGTGAAGGTATGAAGGTACTTCAAGGATTGGCATGAGCATTAATTGAGACAATATGCATGAAATTCTTACTACTGTGTTTGGCATATAGCCTGCACTCTAAAAGTTTAGTGGTATACTGGGAACAAGAAAGTAAGAGTGAGAATGAATGAGAGAAGAGATGTGGGAAGAGAGACTGAATTCCTGCTACCCTCACCATCCTGACTCAGGGGGTATTACTGGGTTTTGGCACAAATGGCACAGGATTGCCAAGATCAATTTTAAGCATTTAAATAGAACTTTGCTGAAGTTCTCAGATCACAAAAGAGAATTAGAGCAAAATGAAACAAAACAATCTGTCCTCCGGAATATCTTCTATGGGAGTACTGCCTGGTATGCACTTTCTGCCTCCAGACAGAAGTAAGAATCTTTCTTCACCACTCAGGAAAGCCCCTGAACCCATCTCATAGGCCAGACTCATTGTGGCACCTGGGTGGCTCAGCTGGTTAAGCATCTGACCTTGGCCCAGGTCGTGATCTCAGGTTCCTGGAATCGAGCCCCACATCAGGCTCCCCACTCTGCTGGAGTCTGCTTCTCCCTCTCCCTGTCTCTCTGTTCCTCTCCCATTTGTGTGCCCTTTCTCTGTCTCTCTCTCTCTCTCAAATAAATAAAATCTTTAAAAACAAGCAGACAAAAAATCTAGACTTGCAAGGAGGTAGACTTAAAATAAGCAGATGTTTTCTCCCTAAGAGTTGCCTCCCCAAAATTAGGAGAATGAGTGTCCTGTCGGAAGCATGGTCCCTTTCACAGAGGATGTACTCAGAGACACACCCCCCCCTTTAGCAGAGATCCCATTACCTAGTCATGATAGCGTAGCTTTAACAAAACAACCACATCAGAACACAATACAATAGTTTATATACCTATCCAAGATGTGTGAATGGGCCGGGCACATTGGAGAGATGAGGTCACAGATAAAAGACAAAACAACGCTCACAGAGCATTTGTTCAATACGTCTTCTACCTGCAATGCCAGGTCCCCCCTCTCCCTATTTTCAGTGTTCCATTTCCTGCTTCAATTTCCCATTCATGCTTCAAAGCCATCCCATCTGGCATCTTCTCCGAAGTTTTCTCTGATCGTCATCCCAGTTCAAACTCCCGCGGGCATTTGTCCATAGAGCATCACATAGGAGAGGGGGAAAATATAACTCTGACGGTCAGAATTCCAGCGATGCCACTCATCAGTAGTGAAATCTTGGACAAGTTGTTTAATCTATCTGAGCCTCGGTTTCCTTTTCTAAAAATAAAGAATGTAATAGCACCTGCTCTGAATAATGATGAAGCACTTAGTACAGCACAGCATATGGTAAGTGTTCAAGAAATGTTAGATATTATTATTGTTGTTGAAATAATTATTTTGCACTATGTGATGATACTAGCATAATATTTGCCACAAGGTAGTGAAATATTTTATTATGATTAATTAGTAATCACTTTATATTCTATATTTTGTACTTTTCCTGTAAGAGATTCTTAATTCACACTAAGAACTTTTGTAGTGAGTCACTTATCCATCTTATCCCCCTAGTGAGATTCTAAGTTCTTAAAGATACATTGTTCCAAAACATCGTATCTGTGGAGGGTGTAGAAATTTGAGGTATTCAGAGTTTTAGTGATATTTGCTCTCTGGTCAGGAATTGCTAACCACCCTACTAATAAAAGAAATACTACCCTTGAATGCAAGTCCAGCTGTACTGCTCTTCAGACTAACTGTAGGGGGGACATATGGTCTCTTTTGCCCTTAGCAACCAGGAAGAATTAAATTAATGTATCAGATCTCCAGCATTCCCTACACAGGCCAGACAGACAGATAGCCTGGAGAGGGACTGTCTTTAAATAAGTGGTGACTGGGAAAACAAGCTCTTTCTGCAGTGTTAATAAGTATGGCAAACCCCAGACAGCCAGGGTGCCTAGGTCCTGGGCAGAATTTTGATTTAGGATTTCTTTTTTCCCAGTGAGTCATAATTGTCATGGTCCTAACACCTGTCACCAGAAAAAGGCAAAATCAGTGTAATCACCAAAGCAGTTGCCTCAGGAATACATTCTTTTAGCAATTTGGTTGGAAGAAGTTCAAGAATGCAAGTAACGAGTTGATTTCAAATGTGAAGTGAGCAAAGTTGGCCTAAGTGCTGAGCTTTCTGAATTTAAGGGAGAAAGGAAAGGAGAGACAAGTTATTTTATTATTAACAACAGCAGGAAACCAAGTTATTCAAGACTCGTTTAGTAATGGGTAAAATCATCTTTGATACCAATAATGCTAGTCCAGAAACTATGGGAAAAAATTTTGGGTTCCCCAGCTGAACAATTAGTGATGGGGTTGGCCAGATAAAAAGATGAGAATTGATATCCAAAAGAATAATTAGCTGGGATTACACCCATGTTTTAAAATAAAGCCAGATGGGGCGCCTGGGTGGCTCAGTGGGTTAAAGCCGCTGCCTTCGGCTCAGGTCATGGTCCCAAGGTCCTGGGATCGAGGCCCACATCGGGCTCTCTGCTCAGCGGGGAGCCTGCTTCCTCCTCTCTCCTCTCTCTCTGCCTGCCTCTCTGCCTACTTGTAATCTCTCTCTCTGTGTCAAATGAATAAATAAAATCTTAAAAAAAATAAAATAAAATAAAATAAAATAAAGCCAGATGAAAAAATGACAAAGCAAGGGAAGGGTCTTTAGATGGTAGGGTGGAGGTTACAGTTGACATATTATTACCATACTGCTGGTAATATTATTTTCTTGTTGTCCATGTTATTAAATTCCTTAAAGTTCATGTAGGCCATCTAGATGAAATGAAAACCATAAACCAATGTAATCATATTGTTCCTAAACCATCAACTTTGAAATTCCTGTTGTTGATGGTCCAATTTCTTTGAAATCATTTTAGCAAATCAAACTATAATAAAATCTGACTTCAGTTTTGATGTTTAATCTTTAACAACTTTTAAGCCTTACCTCTCCTGCTTCCCCTTGGACCCCACAACTGAGCAAGTCATAGGCCCACACATTTTTCCCTTGGCACCAGAAGAATATTCAAACCATGCAAATAATGGCCAGAGGTTTACACTTATCCTGGCCTCATCTCCAAATCCCAAGGTCACTTGCCTCTCCTGTCACTCAAGCTTAAATATCTGCCCGATTCTCCCTCAGGAAGAAAAAGAAATAAAAGGCATATGGATCAGAAAGAAAACTTAAAACTGTCTTTATTTAAATATAGCACAACTTATAGGAAATCCTAAGGAATCTATAACTGATATATGAATTTAGCAAGTTTGCAGTTTATACGGTCAATATTTTAAAAATAAATTGTACTTCTATCAAGTAGCAACAATTAGAAATGGAAATTTTTAAAATTATCCTCTAGGATAACATCAAACCTAGAATTCTTAGGTATAAACTTAATAAAATATGTGTATGACCTGTACACAGAAAACCATAAAGCATAACTAAAAATATTAAAAGATATAAATAAATGGAGAGATATACTGTGCTTATGGATCAGAGTACTCAATATTACTAAGATGTCAATTCTCTCCAAATTAATTTATAGATTCATGAAATTCCAATCAAAAATCCAAGCAGACACCTTTAGAAACTGACAAAATGATCCACAAATGTATACAGAAAGTCAAAGGAACTAAAATAGCCAAAATAATTTTGAAAAAAAGGATAAAGTTAATTTCAGGACATACTACAATGCTACAGTAAGCAAGAAAGAATGGTATTGGCATAAAGTTAAACATACAGATCAAAGGGACGGAGTTAGAAATTCTACAGACAGACTCTCATATAGATAGCAAATTGATTTTCAACAAATGTTCCAAGGCAATTCTGTAAGGGAAAGTAAATCTTTTCAACAAATGATGCTGAAATAACTGAATATCCACATGAAAAAGAGAAAACTCTTTATGTTCTCCAATATGCAAATATTAACTTGAAATGGATTGTAGAATCAAACATAGTTTTAACAAAAGCTAAAACCACAAAACTTCCAGAAGAGATCAAGGAGAAAATCTTAGTGACCTTTGGTTAGGCAAAGTTTTCTAAATTGGATACAAAAAGCATAAAATATTTAAAAATAGAAAGATTGGATTTCATTAAAATTAAAAATGTTTGCCCTTCCAAGGACATTGTTAAGAAAGTGAAAAGGCAAAGCACCAACTATTATATGAGCAGATATTTGCAAAACATATACTAATGAAAGACTTTTACTCAAATTATATTTTTAAAAATGCTTACAATTCATTAGGAAGAAAACAAGAACAAAAGGAACAAAGGTTTTGCACAGACACTTTACCAAAGGAGATATATGAATGGCCATTAGTCATCAAGGAAATGCAATTAAAACCATAATTGAGGGGTGCCTGGGTGGCTCAGTCAGCTAAGTGTCTGACTCTTGG
The DNA here is from genome assembly GCA_002007465.1 of Ailurus styani. Classification (NCBI taxonomy): domain Eukaryota; kingdom Metazoa; phylum Chordata; class Mammalia; order Carnivora; family Ailuridae; genus Ailurus; species Ailurus styani. Next base: position 3,416,196 of record LNAC01000007.1, read on the forward strand.
TTTGGGCTCAGGTTATGATCTCATGAGTCCTGAGATTCAGCCCTGCAAGGACGGGCTCTGTGCTCAATGGGGAGTCTGTTTGAAAGATTCTCTCCCTTTACCCCTCCCCCCCACATTCTTTCTATCTCTGTCTCTCTTTAAAATGAACAAATAAATCTTTAAAAATATAAATAAAACCATAATTGATTATACCACTCATACTCCAGAAATCTAGAACTCCTAAAATCAAAAAGACAGATAGCCTAAGGGTTGGCAAGAATGTAGGACACCTGAAACACAAATTTCGATTTCTTATAATGTTAAGCATACATGTGACCCAGTGCTAAGATTTTAAATATTTACTCAAGAAAAGTGAAAATACATGCTTACATGAAGATCTGAGCTCATATATTCATAGCAGCTTTACTCATAAAAGCTGAAAAGTGGGAGATAAAGAATCATCAAATGATAAATGGAATACATATTTTGGGATATACTCATGCAATAGAATATTACTCAGCAATAAAAAGAAAATGACTACCAATAAACACACAATAGGAATGAATATCTAAAGTATTATGCTAAGTAACAGAAGTCAGACCAAAAAAAAAAGGAAGAAAGAAAGAAAAGAAAAGAAAACTCTACATTCTGTTTGACCTCATTTACATGAAATTTTAGAAAGGCAGAAGTATAGTGAAAGAAAGCAAATCAGTGGTTAATGGAGCCAGGGAATGGGGAGAAGAGATGGATTGCAAATGACACCAGGGACCTTTTTGTGGTGAGGGAAGGGTCCTATATCATGGTTATGATGGCTGTTACACAACAGTAGATTTTGTCAGATTTCATCAAATTGTGCATTTCATGACATGTATTCTATTCTAAAAATCTATCCTAAGGAAAAATCTTTGATATGAGGAAAAAGTAAGCTAAATAGTATTTATTGAATTTTTTAAAATAATGGAATAATGTCCAATTGGGAATAATGTCCAATTGCAAGAAATTTAATAAAATAAATTATGGTATATCTACAAGATGAATTGTGATGAAATCATTTAAAAATGATGGTGTTGATTATATTTAATGACACAGAATATAGGGTTACTTTTTAGGTAAAGTAGTATGCCTATAGTCCATTTTATTTTCCATTTATGTGATTGTTTCATGTATATAAGAGCATGTGACTATGTATATATAATTATATGTAGATCTCTATATATCATTAGAAGATTATGCACCACCATTTTAACTGGTTGTTTCTTCATTTTACTTATCTTTATTTCCTAAGTATCTAAAAATAAATATGCATTTCTCTTGAAGTAAGAGAAAAAACAAGTTACTATTTTAAAAAATACATATCCTAAAAAAATTACATATCCTGCTTTTAAGAGGCTTGTGGCCTAGATAAAAAAAAAAAGAGAGAGAGAGAGAGACATGTAAATAGCATAATAGAATGAAGTAAATACCCATGGAAGTTGAGGGAGAATTGACTGGGTCAAGTATAGTTTCATACCAAAACTGGAACCATTGTACTCTCCAACATCCAGACCATGACCATGTTATTTTATCTGAGACACTGAACCCACTTTATTTATTCATGCTCATTTTCCCTCAGAAGATCCATGATCCCTGACTGCCACTTTATCCCTCATCCCAGTGCATCAGACAAGTAAGTATATTGATATTTGAACTTTAGTTGTGGATTAAATTCAATTTTCCTTCCACAACAAGTCAAAGATATATCTGGATACCTGCAGGTCAAGAACAATTTCCCGAGGTTCTCTGGAAATTCCATGACAAAAGAGCAAAATAGAAGACAAAAGAGCACCTCTATAAGGTGGTGTATTCTCAGTGACTGACTCACAAAAGATGCTTAGCAATATCTGCTAATTGTTTGTTGAATATAATGAGAATAAAAGCATGAGCTCAAAATTGTTTTGGCTGGTTATTGTCCTGACATAATCTGGGAGGACTTCCTGGAAGAGCTGGAATTCTCTGGTTTAAAGGCAATGTCTGCACACCACTTCCACCCTTGTTACTCTTATATTTGAAGTAATTCCAAGACAGAAATGTTTTCTGTTAGTCGCTAGGACACTTTCCATCTCACCAGCTAGGATATTTCTACATTAAACCTATTTCCAATATTTTCTACCAAACTTTCCTAGTACTGCTGAGGAGAGCTGAGCAAGTGAAGCAATGAGCAGTTTGGTCTAAATTCTCCAACTCTTTCTCAATATTCTAGATTTACTAAAACCCCAAACATATTCCTACCTGGCAGTTTTGTATGTTACTTTTCAAACTCAGCGCATTTTCAACAAAACTGAATCCCTGTTGCAAATCTGTTTGTGTTCTATTCCATCCAAACTCAATTTTGCCAGAACCATCCTAGTGTTTCTAGTTAGAAGCCTCCAAAATCTTGTGTCTAAGGAAAGGATAGCAGGGAATCCCAACTTACACTTGAATAAACTAAGAGTTTAAAATCCAAGTGTGAATAGAGACTGTAGTATAATAAAATCCAAATTATAAATTTTAATTTATGGTATAGAAAAATGAATACAGACCTAGGAGTGGAATATTGAGTCCAAAATCCACCTTTATGGCCTGTTTGACTAAGGTAGGGCACTTAAACTTTCTGAGAAACCTCAGTTCCCCCCTATATTGTCTAGGAGAGCCGGTTTCTTTTATTTGGGTCTCCAAGTTCCTTTCAAGTCTAGTATTCTGTGATTTTATAACGTTCCCTTACAGATGCTCAGGGGGAGCAGTCATTTGGCAAGATGCTTCCCCAGTCCTTGCCTTGTATCATTGCTTGTCAGTGTGTACAACAACAATAAATAACCCATTGGTTGCATGAAAAGTATGTGTTGGATCAAGCTGATATGTCTGCTCTCTGCCTTTTGGAGAGGACAGAGGAGGCTTTGATGTTGTCAGAATGGGGCCACATTTTGACCTCAAGACCTTTCAGTTCCAAGTGCCCTCCATTGCCAAATACATGAAACAACTATTTACAATTAAAGAAGCATTCTGTACCTCTTTCGAAACTGCCACAGTTTTTTATTTTTAAAAGAAAAACAAAGTATAATCCCAAAGATTAAATCTCTTACCTGGAAATGGAAGAAAAAGACGTGGGGAGGGTGGGGGGACCTGGAACCTTCTCTTTACATACTATTCCTGTTTAATGGTAGGTAAGGGACAAGGTAAGTGATGTAGCCCGTCTGCACGCTAATAGGAAGTTATTCAAGATCTCTGGTTTATAATGAAGCAGACATGAAACAGATATGTGCAATCGTACATGGTACCCAAAATTCTTGAGGCCTTTCTCTTCTCAACTCTGGTCTCCAGATCAACCCTTTCCTTGGGCTGAGACTTTATAGTGGCCCATGGGATTTGTGATGTGCAAAATGCAGCACAATTCCTGTCACATGAGAATTGTTACTTCCTTTCCCTTTCCCCAAATGTGCTGTACAGATATCCAAAGGCCTGCCTTCTTCCACATTCAGTCAGTTCTTTCAGAGTAGAATGACATTTTCTGGAATGTGTTCTTTGGAACTCCAATCCTGACAGATAAAGTGACACGTGTGCTAAGACGTTTGAGATGTGCTGCTTAATCTTCTCTTGAGGTTCACTTAGACTGTCAAAGCCTCTAAGAAGTTCCACACGCAATAAATGATGTTTTGTTATTGGCCAGGAATGGCAAAGTCTACTGAGCACTTTATTTCTCTATAGATTGTCCATCTTTCCTGATCCCAAACTTCCTCTCTGATTTATCCACAGCACCCCCCAACTCCTAGCAGTTGGAAATAATCTCTCCTCCTCTGAACTAGATCTTTAGTTGCATTTGTCTCATAAACTTTCTTTTTTTTTTTTTAAAGATTTTATTTATTTATTTGACACAGAGAGAGAGATTACAAGTAGGCAGAGAGGCAGGCAGAGAGACAGGGAGAGGAGGAAGCAGGCTCCCTGCTGAGCAGAGAGCCCGATGCGGGCTTCGATCTCAGGACGCTGAGATCATGACCTGAGCCGAAAGCAGAGGCTTTAACCCACTGAGCCACCCAGGCGCCCTGTCTCATAAACTTTCTAATTTGTTTTTTATTTTATAGATATACATAGGTATGTCTTATCTCTCCTGATTGCCTGTAAACTGCTAGAGAACAGGGTCCTCATCCTTCAATCTTTATCTACCGTAGAAGACCTTGTACATGTGGTCAACCTATACGTATTTGGTTAAATGGATCAATCAATCTAGGAAATAGCATCTTCTAGATATTTGCACCTTCAATTGGTAAATAACAATGGAATCTACACAAGTTCTCAAATAGTTAAAAAAAATACTATACTCAAAGTTAAAGTTGGAAAAATGAAAATATTAACACTAAAGGTGTAAGCACCAAATGTCTCTTCCTTCTTTCTCTCTTCACTAATTCAATTGCAGAAAAACTGGATGTCATCACCTTGCATCTTTAGATCTGGAAATGTGCTTCATAATCATATAATTTAGGTAACATAAATTGACTTCAGAGGGAAATGTTGACTTCATGGAATTCATTTAAAAGATTATGTTATTATTTGTGAATAGCATTATGTAGGTTCAGAGAACTATGGTATTAAAGGCTTTGATGTCACATCTTATTTGTTAGAATGGTGATTGTTCTAGTTAATTTTACATTCTAATTATTTAAAAATTACCAAATAAGAGGTCCACATAAATGATCAATTATCATCAATTTTAATTTCATAAAGTGTACCTAATATTAAACCTAATTATAATATATAATAATTAAACCAGATATTAAGACCAGACTGACAGAATTAGGTAAATTTTCGGTGGATGTGAGTATTGACTTCTAGGGGACAAATATGAACAAGATATAATCTCTACCCTTAACAGATGTGTCACATAGTAGGTTATCTCAACCTTGGCACTATTGACATTTTGGACCAAATAATTCTTTGTTATAAGAGGCTGTTGTATATGTTGTAGAACATGTAATGGCATCCTGTGCCTCTTCCCACTAAATGCCAGCAGTACTTCTCTAATTCTGAGAATCAAAAATGTCTGGTCATTGCTACATATATCTCCTAAGAGACAAAACTGCTCCAGTGGATAACTTTGCCCTGCAGGGAGAGATACTTAAAGTTGTATAGGGTTTCAGAGTCGTCTCTGACCACCAATTCTCATTTTACAATCCTATTAGATATAGGCGATGTAGAAAACCTTGGATTAATTGCCAACCACATCCAAAACACAACAATAAGTGTTTGATATTAGTTCCTCTATCTATAGAAGAATCGAAAAAAGTTAAAATATTTGTACTTTCTGGGGGTTTGAGTGCACCACTAATCATTCATTTATCAAGTTCTTTGCATACAGCAACCAACTAAGGATAATAAAGATAGAAGGGTCTGATATGGTTCTACGTGCAATTAAAATCTATTTGAACAACAGAGGCAACAGAAATTAAACAAATGGCATCTTGGAGACGATCTACCTAGTCCTCTGTTTTTTATATGAGAAAACTGAGATCGGGAAAAGTCAGGAAGGTAATATGACTTAAGGACATCTACCTAGTAAGTGCACTTGGGCTAAAACATAAATGTACTGATTCCAAGTCAATAACTTGGACCATTACAAAATATTAGCTAACTGCTAAATAATGTAAGCCAAATTATGAAGTTAGGAGGTGATCAGAGTGGAAGGAAACTGAATAAGAGCTGGAATAGTCAGAGAAGGCAACAAAGAAAAGAGGGACTCAAGGCAGGCCTTGAAGATCACAGGTGGCTTCAAGAAAGGGGTTGGGAGGGCTATGGTAGTTTTCCCATGGCCTTGGTGCCAAGTTGGGAATGATATGAGAGGAGACAGAGAGGCAGGAAAGCATCTGATGTGAGCCAGGAACTGAGTTCATGTAGGGAGAAAATAAAAATAAGATTTGGGATGGTTCTCAAAATCATTCTGAGAAATCCCAGATTACCTTCTTTCCTGGATGTTGTCCCCACTTTTGTTCTTCAATCTTCAAATGCAAAATATCCTACTGGCTCACAGAGGGGCTTGAGATCAGCTTTGCTAGAGGTGAAAGGTATCCCCAAGTTTTCAGACAACCTTGAAGCTGCCAGCCCCAAAACCCATCATCCTTACAATTCAATTTATGAATTCAAAAAATTCTCACACACCAAAATGCTAGGAACAAAAACAATCATTGTTTCTAAAACCGAAAATTTCATCACTTCTTTCCCTTTAGTATTTGATCTTGAATATTAAATGGACTTGATTCCTTTTGTCTTGCACAAGCTAAATTTTCCCTGTGTATCAAGGGATGAGTCTGGCATCAGTGAATGGATTAAGTAAATCATAAGAAAAGTGAATCTGATTATATGGTTCAAAAAATTGAATTAAATAAATAAAAAACCCAAAACATGAAAATTTCATCAAAACCTGGAAAAGATCCATTGACAAGGTTTCTTCAGGAAAGAGCAGATGGAAGTCAGCTCACTAACTGTGAGCTTTTTAGAAAAATTGCCTGGAAAAAAAGAAAGAAAGAGAGAAGACATACTTCCTCATATCAAACTATTAAGAATGGAGGTGATCCTTCCAATATGTGTGTGTGTGTACACATATGTCTGGAGAGAGAGAATAAGATTGTGGGATAGAGGACTGGCATTGAATCTAGAAGGAAAAAATGAAGAAAAATGTAGGTGCTCTAGCTGAGGTTAAAATAATGCAGAGAGCCAAATACAACTCTACTATAATACTTAATACCACTATCACAAAGTGATAGCCAAGGTAAATAAGATAGTATTGTCTTTCTCCCACTTTCTCAGGCATTTCTCAGGCAAAACACACCCCTAAGGCATTGAGCTCATTTTGCCCACTGTTCAATCCTTCTAAACAGATTTGCTGAGTTCCAGTTATGTAATTCCTTTTCTCTCTTTTAATCAAATTTCACTTGTATGAAATGTTTAGAGATGTAGGACACCAACCAGAGGAGACAGCATGGCGTCCATTTCAAATATTAATCCCAACCCTATCTCTGAGTCCAGTGAAGAGGGGGCTGCAGGTAGAAGCCAGAAGAAATGTTTTCAAAGGGACTCCATGAGACATGGGGACCTGCTCAGTAAGGCACTGACTAATGTTTTAGGTGACAAAGTATGGCACAAAGCTAGGAAGCAGGGCCTTCTCCACACCTCTGTGTGAAGCATCTTTTCAGTACAATGAGAACTTCAGGAAAAGCGTGAAGAGACTGCACCCTTAACAGGAGGACACTTACTCAGGAAGAGTACCGGCAGTGGGGACTCGGTTGGGACACATCTCTGAAGGAGGCTTGTCTTGTCTTGAACACCTCAGTAAAAGTTTATTGAACAGATCTCTGTGCCAGCCATTCTTCTAGATTCTGAGGATTCCACAATGAGCAAGAAGCAAGGGCAGAAGAAAGTACTAAGAAAAAGAGAACAGCACATAAGAAACTATTCACAGGCTCTTTTAGAACACAGCACAGACTCCCAGAAATAACTGCGGTAAAGAGGAGCTGGATGGTTGTATTTGGAGGCTGGACCAATGCAGATGAGGACGTAATCTGGTTAAATTTTGGTTAGTATTCTTACTGTGACCCGTGGATATATGCACACTGTTGTATATATGTATGCATAAGGGCTGGAAGAAAATACCAAAATGTTAACAGTGCTTGTTGTGAGCAAATAGGATTATGAATATTTTTATATAATTTCATATAATATATATTCAGATGTTATAAGGTGAGTAGATATTATTATTACAAACAGAAAAAAATTGATTAGGGAAGAGGTGGCATTACTTCATCATTACTTTGCTTTGGGTAGTAAAATTCTCTAGGGGAAACTGTGCTGTTTATTTAGAAGAAATGTATTTCATGATAAACTTACCCAAACAATGGATTAAAATGAAATGTGTTTCTAAACAGCATTCTAGAAAGAACTGACAAATTATCTACTAATGGTTTGTAATTAAATGTCTAATCTTAATGCATCTTTTATTCATTCCAGCAAAGTAAATTTTACCAAAAATGAAAAAAAAGTGGGTAATTATCTCTCTCTAGGAACAATAATAAAAATCATCTCTAGGGCGCCTGGGTGGCTCAGTGGGTTAAAGCCGCTGCCTTCGGCTCAGGTCATGATCCCAGGGTCCTGGGATCGAGGCCCACATCGGGCTCTCTGCTCAGCAGGGAGCCTGCTTCCTCCTCTCTCCTCTCTCTGCCTGCCTCTCTGCCTACTTGTGATCTCTCTCTCTGTGTCAAATGAATGAATAAAATCTTTAAAAAAAAAAAAATCATCTCTGTAACTTCCTAGAAGATCAATTCTACATCAGTAAGTAGATAATTAACTGAACTCTCCAGACAACTCAATAATTTAAATATCACATCTTTGTCCTGATGTCTCTATAAAGAGATGCAATGGTTTACAGGTGTTCTACATCCTGTTATCATCAATGTATACTTTTTACTTCATTTGTAAGGAGTTCCCCTTGAAACATTAATCTTCAAAAGTTTAATGTTATGTCTAATGAAACCACGCACCTTAATGTCATATATATTAATCGCTTCTCCTAGAGAGCTATAGTTCAACCTAGTATTTGATTCAGCTGGTACTCCTTTGTTAGAAAAAAAGCAACAAGAATTTTTTTTTAATTTATTTATTTGACAGAGAGAGCGAGATTACAAGTAGGCAGAGAGAGAGGAGGAAGCAGGCTCCCTGCCGAGCAGAGCGCCCGATGCGGGGCTCGATTCCAGGACCCTGAGATCATGACCTGAGCTGAAGGCAGAGGCTTAACCCACTGAGCTACTCAGGTGCCCCAAAGCAGCAAGAATTTTTATCCAGCTTCTCCCCTTCAGACTTAATTGCAATTAAAAAAATGGAAGATTACTTTTCCTAAAAACAATGTGCTTTATGCCAACATGAGCAACATGACTTTGCCAGAGTTGGAGAAATGAGTAAGATACAGAGATATATAGCAAGCCTGGAAAAGGCAGGCTTGGTTAGGGCATAAAAATGAGGGATCAGCATCAGGACCACAAAATGTGGAAATTCCTGAAAGTAAGAGACTCTGGAAAGATAGGTGATGGCACTGATATACAGTGCTGTCCCCAAATGGATCACTTACTACTGCTTGATGATGATGTTAGCGGCAACTATGCACCTTGCATCACTACTCCCACAAAATAAATTATAAACACTGATTTGGTTGAATGAGACCTTTAACAGAATTTATCTAAGACCTTCGAACAATTTCCAGGGAGGTTTACTGTCCACAAAGCATTCATAACTCCAATCAATCCAAACACCACGGCAAAGCTCCTGGGGCTTCAGAAGCCAGAATGGCTCCATCATTAAGGATGCTTCAGGTATTCCAGCCAGGGCCCACACGGAACACAGGTGTGTATGTGTACTTTGTCCTGAAAGTCCAGACATTAGGGTCTGCTTGTGGCCTTCTAGACCTCACTGGTTAAGAGGTAACTTTTGAAATGAAGAAATTCACCCTGCTTGGGTCAGGTTCATTGGGAATCTTTGATGCATTACAGACCTTCCTTTAAGTTCATGTTCCCTTCAGAAGAGATAAGATCTCCTGGGAAATCGTTTTTTTTAAGTGTTTCAAGATTCATTGTTTATGCACCACACCCAGTGCTCCATGCAATACGTGCCCTCCTTAATACCCACCACCAGGCTCACCCATCCCCCCACCTCCCTCCCTTCCAAAACCCTCAGTTTCTCAGAGTCCACAGTCTCTCATGGTTCATCTCCCCTTCTGATTTCCCCCAATTAACTCTAAAAGAAGAATTGTGAGGGGTGTCACATATCACAGCCAATCTATAGAAAATCTTGACGGCTAGTTCTTTCTACCACACTGAAAGTGCGGGAAGTCTCCAGTCAATACTCTGCTGTGTTCTTATTTAGTCTCAGCCTGCCCTGAGAGCCAGGCAGAGCCAGTTGGAAGGCAGGAGATTTGGGGAGCTCTCCCCTGCCTGATGGAGATCAACCAAGTTGGATTCTCAATATGCTTCTAAGCCTTGCCAAATGAGCTGTTCTGCCTGAATAACAATCCAACAACCTTATTGTAAAAATGCATACACTTTTCCACATTACAAATGCCATACGGCTAAAAATGCAAGCCCTTCAGTGATGGGCTTGTCAAATCACACAAGAGGATGGGAATGGCATTCATGTTGAATTATAATTCACCATCTCTGTGGTACTTGCCAAGGCTTTCTCATTGCTTCCATTTTTTTTCTCTTACAGGAGAAAAACACAAAATATGCTTTGTTTTTCCCACTCAAAAAGAAAAACACAGACCTAATAGTACATCTTAATTGTTCTTCTCTTGCTTTCAAGGGAGAAAAACAAGTGGAAAAAAGTATAAAATACATGAGAAGAGAAGAATCCCTCCCCTTGAAGTTAAAAGGTGGGTGAAACAAGTATAGTCGCCTATCAGAAAAAAAAAAAAAAGAAATATATTTTGACCCACGTTACCAAGCTAAATTCCAAGAATCATCTGGAAAATATATTTTGAGGTAAATTAGTCTGACGCTATTTTGTGGCACTCACCAGTTGGAGTTATTAAGATTCGGGTCATATTTCCTAGTCTACACCGGAGGCTATTCCATTACGGAAACTCTCTTAAGTAGGAAGGTTTAAGTCTGTCTAGAGAAAAGAGTAAGTAAGGATGAGGCAAGTAGACCTGATGTCAAAACTTAGCTCTGCCATTTATTAGCATTGTGCCCTTGGGTAAGTGAATTAACATCTCTGAGCTGTGCCTTTTACATTGATAATTTGAAGCCAGTAATAATACCTACCTCATTAGGTGTATTATTGTATGTAAAGCAGTTAACACCTGCCTACCTCAGAAGTATACAAGCATGCCTTAAACCAGGAGCAAAATATGGCCTGCAGGCCACCAGTTTTTGTAAATGAAGTTTGATCAGAACACAGCCACGCCCATTCATTTACATAGTGCCAATGGCTGCTTTCTAGCTGTAAGGACAGAGGCCTTGAGATCATGTGGTTTGTAAAGCCGGTGATGCTCGTTACCTGGTCCTTTCCAGAACAAAAGCTCCAATTCCTGCAAAACTATTAAAAACTATATTATTATGATACCTTGCTTTTCTTTTTTCTTTCTTTGTTTTCTTTTTTAATGTAGAAAGAAACTGACTTTCGGAGAAGTGTAACAATTTAGTGAAAATCACCCAGCAAGATGGTAACAAGGTTTCTCATCCCCGTTCCCACCCCATATTCCTTACTGTGCTTGTAGAACCGTGAATGAAGTCATTTTTTTCAGGAAGCATATTTAGCATCGGGTCTCATAATACGTCTGCTATTTTTTCAACTGATCGGCTTTCAATTTAAATTTAACTTACTGAAACCAGCTATTATTATTTACAGCTTTGAATGTGATTAGCAGTTGTACCTAGCTTAGTTCATCCCAAGAAGCCTACCCCAAAATAGCCTGGATACAAATTTGGCTCAGATATGCCCACTGTGCTTACTATCCCTCTGGGTTCAGTTTGCTTTGAAGTCAGTGAGAGCACAGAACGTCCACAGAGGGGGAGTGTGCCTGACTAGAGCCCTCGTCTCTGAAAGTTAAGTTTTTATCAAAAGCCCCAGGGTCATCCAAGTCATCATTGAGCCAGTGGGTTAAAAACTGAGAAGTACAGACAAACTGGCAGTTAAAAATTAAAGTTTTCCAGTAAGATGGTTCAACTGAAAAAGCATTTTCCTTCCACAACACCCTGGCTCACTTACTGATAAGCTACAAAGAGACATTTTTATAAAGTGAATTTGATGTGCAGCTCTGTTCTGTTCACTTCCACCCCCAGAAGCTCCTTGCTGTAAAACAAAAAGTAGAATTTGAACTAAAACTTTAAAATGGGAAAAAATATGCAAATGACGTGAGAGAAAAGGCAATTGAAGCAGGATTTCTATGGGTTCGTCTCTAAGGTTGAAGAAAGACAGCATCAGAACACACAGGAATGGCTCCTCCGGGCCTTTTGTGTTGTCTACCCTTTTACTGTGTAACCTCTACGAAATGACTTTGTTAAAAACAAGAAATTTTTTAAAAATAGAATTATTTTCTCACCCATATGTTGACTTGGTCTATTTGAAGAAATAAAATGTCCTTCTCTGATCTCAAAGTGAATTTTTTTTTTTCAAAGTGAACTTCTAAAGTGTAGTCAAAGTCATACAGAATGAGAGAACTGACTGAATTCAAAAATTGTGCTTTAGGATTTGGAGTTGATGAAAAATAGCAACTAGATTTGAACAATTGGAGGGTTTTGCTGTTATTTAGATTCTTCAACATTTTATTCAATTTAAGATAATTTATTTTCATCTTTCCTAAATGGCTCTGGGACTGAGAGCAAGTCCCGGACTTGAGGCAGAATTTTATAGCCAAGTTTCAAAAGCCTAACAAGGTTTATTGTGGGAATGTTAATACAACCTTAACACAACATGACTGGTCCCACTATAATGTAATCAAAAGATTCAGGAAATAAATTTTTTGACAGTAACAGACAAGAGGATATGAAATTGCCACGTTGAAATAGAGCACATTTCCTGGTTATTTACTGGATTCTGACATCATAACCATTTTGCACAATATGGGGTGACGAGGGAATACAGAAATTCAATCAGCACATTCTTGAGAGATGTGGACACATGTGATGGCCAACTTGTCTTGCCCCTTCATGGAAACCAACTGGAATCTTCCTACAATAAGTAACTTTCATTTCTTAAGTATAAGTTCATTAAAAGAATTTTTTTTAAAGGGAGAAAAATACTGAAGTCTGACCACAGAAAGTAGGAAAAACAGCAGATCACCCCAGCTGTCCAACCCAGGGCAGATATAAACTAAATCAAATAGCTTAAACGTGAGTCCTGGTGTGGTGTGGTCCTTCAGGATGGAATGGGACAGAAAGAAATGAAAATACAGGAGCTGGTCTCTTAGATTCGCAGAACTCCATTCCCTTTGGAGAGCCATAGTTTTACATGTGTTCATGAACAGATCAGTCACATCTCAGTATTGGTGCAGAATGTCCCCATTTTCCTATCCCTGGCAGAATCTCTCTGATCACTTTTTATCTTTTGGAAAGTAGATCGGACCTGCTATTTCACCACCAACAGAGAAATTAACCCATGGCCCTCCTTTCTGTTCTGTCTTTTTAAATTTTGAGCTCCTCTGTTTTCTCAGCTTTTCTTGGGAGGATGTATGCATTCACTTTTCCTTACTGTCATTGTCTTGATAGCTTATAAGTAATTATACAGCAGTTTCCACTTTCTATACTCTTTCAAACACCCCATAGCACCCCTTTGCAATTAGTATTATTGTTCCCAGTTTACTCAGGAAATGAAGCCAATATTCACAGACTCATTATTCATATACATGATCCATTTCCACACCCATCTTGAGAAAAGGATTTATTGTGACTTCACATTTATAAGCATTATATAGGGCGCCTGGGTGGCTCAGTGGGTTAAAGCTGCTGCCTTCGGCTCAGGTCGTGATCCCAGGGTCCTGGGATCGAGGCCCGGAATCGGGCTCTCTGCTCAGCAGGGAGCCTGCTTCCTCCTCTCTCCTCTCTCTCTGCCTGCCTCTCTGCTTACTTGTAATCTCTCTCTCTGTGTCAAATGAATAAATTAAAAAAAAAAATATATATATATATATATAAGCATTATATAAATGACTTTCCCATATAAGTAAGACTTCTTTTTTGGACACCAAACTTCATTTTAACCATTTTGTAGGAAATCCTTCTCCAAAGGCTTAAACGTCACAAAGGATAGGAAAAACTGCACAGCTACATGCAAAAGAACGAAACTACCACTTTCTTACACCACACACAGAAGTTACTCTAAATGGATTTAAGACCTAAATATGAGACCTGAAACAATAAACTCCTAGAAGAAAACATAGGCAAAATATCTTTGGCATTGGCCATAGTAACATTTTTCTAGATATGTCTCCTCGGGCAAGGGAAATAAAAGCAAAACCAAACTATTAGGGCTACATCAAAATAAAAGACTTTTTGCACAGCAAAGGAAACCATCAACAAAACGAAAAGACAACCTATTGAATGGGAGAAGATATTTTCAAATGATACATCTGATAAGGGCTCAGTATCCAAAATATATAAAGAACTTATACAACTCAACACCAAAAAAAAAAAAAAAATCCACTTAAAAAAGGGCAGTGGACCTGAATAGACATTTTTCCAAAGAAGACATCCAGATGACCAACAGACACATGAAAAGATGCTCAACAGGCGTGCTTGGGTGGCTCAGTCAGGTAAGCATCAGCCTTTGGCTCAGGTCATTATCCTGAGGTCCTGGGCCCCCAGCATTGCCACCAGGTTCCCTGCTCAGCGGGGAGTCTGCTTCTCCCTCTGCCCCTCCCCCTCCCCTGCTCCTGCTCTCTCTCTCTCTCTCACTTACTCTCTCTCAAATAAATAAATGAAATCTTAACCAAAAAAAGATGCTCAACTTCACTAACCATCAGGGAAAAGCAAATCAAAATCACAATGAGATATCATCTTAAACCTGTCAGAATGGTTAGGAAGGAAAGAGGAAGGAAGGAAGGAAGGAAGGAAGGAAGGAAGGAAGGAAGGAAGGAAGGAAGGAAGGAAGGAAGGAAATAATTCTGGCAAGGATGTGGAGAAAAAAGAACACTCATGTACTTTTGGTAGGAATATACATTGGTGCAGCTGCTGTGGAAAACTTTATGGACAGTCCTCAAAAAATTAAACACAGAAATATCATATGATCTCGTAATTCCACTACTAGGTATTTACCCCCCCAAAAAACTAAAACACTAACTTGAAAAAAATATATATGCACCCCTATGTTTATTGTGACATTATTTACAAGAGCCAAGATATAGAAGCAACCCAAGTGTCCATCGATGGACGGATGGATAAAATGTGACATATATATAAAACGGATTATTACCCAGCCATAACAATGAGATCTTGCCATTTATGACAACATGGATGAAACTAGAGGGTGTTATGCTAAGTGAAATAAGTCATAAGGGAAAGACAAGCACCATATGATTTCACTTATATACAGAATTTTTAAAATGAAACAAAGTAGAAACCGACCCATAAATGAGAGAACAAACTGGTGGTTGCCAGAGGGGAGGAGGGTGGGGGAATCGGCAACATGGGTGACGGAGAGGGGAAGATACAGGTTTCCAGTTATGGAATGAATAAGTCACGGCAGTAAAAGGTACGGCATAGGGAATACAGCCAGTGGTATTGTTATAGTGGTATTGTACTGGTGACAGATGGTAGCTACACTTACGGTGAGCAAAGCATAGTGTATAGAGTCCTCAAATCACTATTTGTACACCTCAATCTAATGTAACAGTGTGTCAACTATACTTCAATTTTTTAAAAAAGCTCATACGTCACAAAGGACAGCAATGTAACTTAGCCTTTTCTTGAAGACCCAAGGTTGTCATTATAAAGATCTTGTCATTTTATAATGATGTATAATACACTTTTGTGGGGGTTTTTTGAGTCTAGCAATTTGTCCTCTTATAATCAGGCTCTCTGCTGTGGCTTCTTATTTTAGTGGGCCTACCTCTTACAGTTCCACTTCTGTTTCAAATCCTCCAGAGTCCTCTAAGCCAAGAACTAGATTACCATCTTTATTAAGAATTGCACGTTTAGATAAGGTTCAAAGGATGATATAGAAGTTAACATTAATGGGTTTGATGCAGAGACCTTAAAAAAGCTGTTTTACTTTTCAAAAAATAAAAAATAAAAAACCCTTCAACTCACTTTCCATTCAGGGTCACATTAAGAGAGGAAAACCTGCAGTTGCTAAAGTCTAAACTTTAGATAAACCATGGGTTTGTGAATTTTGATTTCCATTTTCATTCACATCTACTCAATTTCTGACATTCTCTTAAATTATATGCAAGCAGGTCTCAAGGCAGAGGAGTAACCTCTGACTAATGTTACTTTTTTTATCCAGTGTTACTGGTATAATCTTAAATCACAGAAATTTGAAGTCTACCCTAGATCCCCAAATTACTCAGGAAGTAATCTGTTCAGGAAGAAAAAGGAACAAAAAAATTAATCAAAGTTGAGAACTGATGCAAAACATCATTTCCAAGCATTATTCAGTTTAGAGAGAGGAAAGTCCACTGGACTAGACGTCAAGAAATCCGGTTTTAATGCTAACTGGCTACATGAATTTAGGTAAGTCATTTTATCTATTTAATCCAAATAGTCTGTTTTTGTTTTTAATTAACGGACATGACTGAAGAGCTATGATTCTTAAGGTCCCACTCAGCTCCCAGATATCCCGGCATTTAAAATATGGTCTGAATAGCACAAAATCTGTGAGAGGGTGACATCTAGTGGCTTCTCAGTTTATATACATCCTGACTAACAATACGAATGAAGTCACCACCAATTACTACAATCTTACACGTTAAAATATTTAGAATTTTAAAACATAGAGGAATCGAGACAATAATCTAGTTCAACCCACTCCCTTTACACTTATGAGAACTGAGAACCAAAGCAGTCATATCCTTGCTTAAAGACACACAGCTAGAGGTTATCCAAAGTCTCCTGAGTCTAAATGTGGTGTGTTTGGTTTTTACATTTTTATGTTCCCCACAAAAGCCAAAAAAAAAGGCAAGAAATAATACCATAAAAAACCAAGGAGGATTTTATTCCTTTGTGCAAGATCATTATCTGTTCACGGTTATCATACTATTTTGTAATGTTTGTTTACATGTTTAACTAACCCCATTAGTCATGAGGTTCATAAGTCTAGGGAACCCCAGGACTCACTCATTTCTGCATCCCCAGCACCTAGAGTTATATAGAACCTATCACTCAGGTTCAAATCTATCTATTATCTTATATCTATCTACCTACATATAATTCAAGGTTTGAGAACATACTGTCAATATATCCTTTTCAAAATTCAGTGAGGTGTGTGCAATTCTATAAAATAAGAATGTAACTGTGTATTTTTTAATGTAACTGTGTATTTTACGTGTAGCCAAAAATAAGACAAATTTATTGAACTACTTTTTCCCAACTTTCTGTGGGAAAACTACCTATCTCCATTCTGCATCACTTGGGTGGGGGCCAACCTAGTCTTTCTCTGTGGGGGAAGTTCATGATGAAGGGCTCCCTGTTTGTCTTCCCCCTAGCCAAAGCGACTGGTTTGGGGACTTTTCTGCTGAAGGCATTGGGAAAGATGCCACCTCTTTGTCTGGAATCTTGAGCCATAAATGTGTAAAGATGATATAGACGTGGAATAGCCAGTGACCATTTTTCCAGCCACATGGAAAATCTCTTCTAAAAATGTAGCTAGCACATGAAGGAAAGAAGAGAAAGAGACAGTGGCCTGGCATTATCAAAGACCTTGAACCTGGCCATTGATTTTCTTTTTGCTTAAACTATCTTGAATGGATTTCTGTCCCTTGAAGACAAGTGCTGCTAATACTAAGATATATGACTCCAAGAACAATTTTTGAGGACAAATCTTTCAAATTCAGTTCCCAACCATTTCCATGAAAAACAAGGTAACAGGATCCACTCAGTGTGAAAATAGAAAGTTAGTCCTAGATATGAAATATGAATTATCTCTTCCTCTTCCTCTGAATGCCTATAGGATACATTATGATTCCACAATAGAATATTTACTGATAGTCTCTATGTTGAGATATTTTATTTAAGCATATTGTGAACTCCCAAAGGTACAAATCACAGAATAGCTTAGAATAAAGCAAGCACTCAGTAAATATTTCTTAATGAGTAAATGAAGTCTAAATTGTATGTAACTATTCAGTTACATGTAACACCCTCAGAAAATATTTTATGGGAATTATTTCAAATGAAGACAAAAGAACTTCCTTAAATAAATTAAATAAAACTTGCATTAAGGGCAGCGCCTGGGTGACTCAGTCGTGCGTCTGCCTTTGGCTCAGATCATGATCCCAGGGTCCTGGGATCGAGCCCCACATCCAGCTCTCTGCTCAGCGAGGAGCCTATTTCTCCTTCTCCCTCTGCCTATTGCTCCCCCTACTTGTGCTAGCTCTCAGTCAAATAAATAAATAAAATCTTAAAAAAAATTGCATAAGGGAGAGACTTATCGTGTAATTTGCAGAATTATCTCCTAAGTGGCTGGTTTCTTGTGGCAGTGGCTGCTAGTTTCCCACTAAAATCTGTTCTTCTCAACCATGACAGAACTTAAGCTAGGTACATGACTATCTAGGTAGAGACTGGATTTCCCAGACAGCCTGGAAGCTATGCAACTAAGACTGGACCAATGGGATATGAATAGAAATGATGATGTGCCACTTCTGGGTCTGGGCCTTAACAAATTTGGCTTGAGCAATTTCATTATCTCCCCCCTCCTTTTTTTTGTACATTGCAATACAGACGTCCCGGTAACCCAAGTACAACCATGAAGATGAGAAAAACACTCTAAGTTAGGAGTCAGTAAACTATAGCCTACAGACCAGCCACCTGCTTTTCTGCAAATAAGATATTCTTGGAACACAGCTAGCTCATTTGTTTGCATAGTGTCTCTAGCTGCTTTTGCACTACAGTGACAGGGTTGAGTAGTTGCAATAATGACTGTATTGGCTTGCAAGCCTACCATATTTACTATGTGGCTCTTTCAGAAAAAGTTGCTAGACATAAGGACTCACTATGGCTGGGGAAAGCACGAATGTACCACCAACGGTCCTTTTGGCTCTGGGAAGGTTGAACCAGCAGAACGCTCCACTTAACCCTCCCAGCTGAGAAGAACTCAGCTGACTATATATGTCCTCAAACTAGTTCAGTGGCTCAGATTGAAATCCCACTATCAACCCTGCCAAGTCAGTTTTTGGGAAGATAATTAAGGATTGTCCAAAAAGTCAATGGGAAGATGTAATAGTTAATTTTCTCTATCAACTTGACTAGGTCATGGGGTGCCCAGATATTGTTAAAACATTTTTGGGGGTATGTCTGTGAGCATGTTTCAAGGTAAGATAAACATTTGAATGAGTAGACTGAGTAAAGCAGATTACACTTCCCCAATGTCGGTGGGTCTCATCTAATCAGTTGAAGGCCTGAATAGAACAAAAAGATTGCGTTAGAGAGAACTCCTCTTGCCTGATTATTTGAGCTGGGACATCAGTCTTTTCCTGCCTTCAGACTCCAACTGAAAAATCAACTCCTCTTTGGTCTCAAGCCTGCTGGCTTTCAGACTAGAACTTACACCAGTGCTTTTCTGGATTTCCAGTTTGCTATCTGTGTATTTTGGGATTTCTCAGCCTCCATAATTACATGACCAATTCCTTATAATAAATCAATCTCTTAATCTCTCTCTTTTTCTCTACCTACACACACACACACACACACACACACACACACACACACACACATTCTATTGGTTCTATTTCTCTGGAGAACCCTAATATAGAGGATATTTTAAATGCATATGTTAATCACCCATATATTCCTATGCAAAACAGGAACTTAAAATATATTTTTATTCATGATCACAAGTCATCATAACTGCATCACTAGGTAATAAATGTTAAGGGAAAATGTGGAAATATGCAGATTGTGTGTGGTGTGTGCGTGTGTGTGCAGATATGTTTGAAAGAAAAATGACCTGGTCATGTAATTCAGTTAGAAAACCAGGTGGTCCTTTACAACAAACACTCAAAGTCTACATTTTTCAGAAGGACTTTCAAGTTACTGCCCTAATACAATGTTTTTATTTGGATTTGGTAATGTCCAAAGATTGCATAAATGGAACTTCATCCTTCTATGCCAGTGTTCTCAGCTGGGTGTAATTTGCTCCCACGGGACACTTGGAAATGCCTGGAGATACTTTGGTTAGCACAGCTATAAGAAGGGTTTTACTGGAATCTTGTCTGTTGGTGCCAGGGATATATATATATATGATATATATGAGTATATATATATAATCTTCCTTGCATCCACTGTAGAGTGGAAAGCCAATTTCCCACTGATTAACAGATTAGGCATCCTGGCTAGTACAGTAACATGGAGGTGGGGAGGCAAGTAAAGGAAGGAAGTAAAGGAAGTAAAGCTAGATCACATAGATCTAGCTGATAGATCACATCCTTCTTACAGTTCTTCATTACTCCTGGGAAAAAGTCTATACTCTTTATATATTGGCCATCATTTCCAAAGTCTGCCTTTCTGTCCAGGACCCTCCTTTATGACCACCCCATTTCTATGTGGCCCCTTACAGACACACAATTTTAAACATCTTTCAGTTTTGTTTTATGGTTTTCCATGTGCTGACATTATTCTTCACTTGAAAGACTGTCATTCGGTAAAGAAAAATTAGAATTATGATCCCATTTACACTATACATAAAAAAGAAAACAGGTAACATAACCTATTTATCCTTGAAAACCTTTCTGGAACAATTACCCAATAAATATATGGTAAAAACATGCTATGTGTTAAACCCTTGGAAAAGGTGCAATAGCTAATACAGTGACATAAAACAACGTTTCTGTGTTCAGTTAGCTTTATAAATAATATGGAGACAATATTCTTAAACATTAAAATAATTGAAAGTGATAAAAGATACAAACACTGAGATCAAAATAACAACGGAAGTGCCTTCATATGCTTTCATATGATCACCTATGATTGTCAGGAAATAACCTAATGTTGGGGTAATGCAGTTTGTGAGCAAAAGAAACACAAATTTTGGAGAGAAAAAGATCTGTGGTCCACTTCTAGCCCTGCTTTTACTGTGTAACGACCAAACCATTTAACCTTCCTAAATCTGTTTCCTCAATGATGAGGTACCATACAGAATGATTATGAGGATTAAATGAGTTGCTCAAAAGTGGTTGCTGTTATTAAGATAAGATTTTCACCCGGAACACAGATATTTAAATGAGAGGCACCTAGACTGGAACCCTATTAAGAAGAAAACCACATGCCGAAGATGGAGTTACTTACACTACGCCAAATCACTAGAACCAGGGCTTAATACCTAATTTAATCACAGTTTCAACCTCCTTCACAAATGTAGGTTTAACAGAATAGGAATTTTCTTTTTTTTTTTTTAAAGATTTTATTTATTTATATGACAGAGAGAGAGAGATTACAAGTGGGCAGAGAGGCAAGCAGAGAGAGAGGGGGAAGCAGGCTCCCCGCTGAGCAGAGAGCCCGATGCAGGGCTCCATCCCAGGACCCTGAGATCATGACCTGAGCCGAAGGCAGAGGCTTTAACCCACTGAGCCACCACCCAGGCGCCCCCAGAATAGGAATTTTCTGATCAGCACCAATGAGGTCATCTGCCAGGCAGGCCCTCTCCATCCCCCAAAAGAAGGTGAGGTAATCTGCATGATTAGACCTCCTACCCACCCTGCTTCAGGGAAAGTAATCTTGGCTGAAACAATACTTTCTTTTTGCTAATGACTTCTTGTCCCACCCTCCTTCCTATAAAACCTTTTTCATTTGTACTACTCCTCTCCAACCTCCCCTCTACTTGCTAGGTGGGATGATGCCAGATTCATGAATAGCTTAATAAAACCTATTAAAACTTCTAATTTACTCCACTGGATTTTTGCTCTGTAACACCCTTGAGATGTAAATGACCATTCTGCACAAAGAGGGCCTCTGACTGGTAAGGGACCAAAGAGAAGAATCCCATCTCTACCCGTCTTGGAGAGAGAAAAATCTCTGGAAAGAAAAGTGGCTTCTGGCATATTAAGAGGAATGGGAGGTATGTTGAGTCCTATGGGCCTGCACAGAAAAATTGAGGTGAGAAACTAAAAATGTGCCTCTTAACTGCCATGAAGCACATTAAGGTCTCCAACATTTGATTGATTTCCAAGAGAATTGTAAACCCAATATGTGTTCTGGATAAAAATGGTAACCATGAGTTTGTTAAGTTCTTATCCTGAGCATTGAGAGATGGCAAGATTTAGATGGACCTGAAGGGTAAGTACATGAGCAAGTGAGCAGAGGCCAGGACACAGAAAAGCAATATGTCAGTTTTCCTGGGGCACATCTATTTCACTGGGAGCTGCGAGGGCAGAGAAGAAAGGTAAAGGGGGAAGTAATTAGGATCCAAGCTGTGAAGATCTTTTAATGATAGGACAAAAACAACCACTGTTCTAGGCAATGAAAGACCATCATGATAAAGTTCTCAGCAGAGAAGAGATAGGACAAAAGTGTGTATCAGTTTAGGGGGATTTTTCAGTATAGCTGCTAATGAACCTAGAATAATCCTGGAGGGTAATTAGC
The DNA here is from genome assembly GCA_002007465.1 of Ailurus styani. Taxonomy (NCBI): domain Eukaryota; kingdom Metazoa; phylum Chordata; class Mammalia; order Carnivora; family Ailuridae; genus Ailurus; species Ailurus styani. The sequence goes on from LNAC01000007.1 coordinate 3,438,446, forward strand.
CAGAACATTCATTTCCCCAAACATAATTAACTTTTACAGTCCTTTAGAGTTTACAAAGCACTTTTCATACATCTACTTTCATTTTACTCTCCCAACAAGTTCCAGAATCATGTGTGAATCTCATTTTACAGCCGAAGAACACAAATATATCATCCAAGGTCCAAACAGGAAACAGATGGCAAACCTGAATTAGAGTAATTTGACGTATTTATTTACAATGGGTTATAAAGGGATAGTGGACAAGTAGAGAACCTGGGGCCAGTAATATCGGAAGTCTGTAACCACTCCTAGGCCAGGAGGAGCAAGAAAAGCCAGCTGTAATGGAACCTACAAGGAAAAAGTTGTGTAGAAAGGATTGTCATGAGATGAACAGTGACCTTTGGCAGCGACACATCAGCAGGCCAAAGCAACCTCCTCTAAAGGAAGTGCCAGGGGAACAAATACCATGATTTTGTTCTCTGCTTTCCCATCTCCTGTTAAAGGTAGGCTGGAGGCAACTAGAAGATAATGACCCAGGAGTCTATGGATGCAGGCCATACCCCCCATCAACATCTTCTCAAGTCTTTCCTCCACATGCAAAGTTCATGTCCTTAACACAAAAGACACATGAAGTCTCTTAAGATTGTATGTCATCATCAATAATACTCCCTCATGATACCTAAAGTGTTAGCTCCCTCTGGTGTTCTTCATATGTGATAGAAGGAAAAGCTGGGGGAGGGAAGAAAAGAAAGAAGTGACGTAAAATATAACTGCTACAATCCATACTTCTTCCTGATCATGAGGGCAAAGTTGGTAATGACAGCACCAGGACCAGCCTTGCAGGTGTACATTCCATATGGTCACATGGAGCCCTAAACTTAGAACTGTCCTGTACTTAGTCAATACTCTCCTGTTGATATACTGAAGTTCACGATAATATTTGAACAAGGGGCCCCACGTATCTATTTTGCCCTGGGTTCTGCAAATTATGTAGCCAATTCTGCATAGCTTCCTTTTTCTAGCTTCTATTCAAGTTACCCTAGCCTTTGGCAGAATTTGGCTAGACAGGGTTCTTTACCTAGTGGGTGACCCAAACCCTCCTTCCTTGTCTTTACTGGGTTTTCCAATAAGCAGAACATTAGGTAAGTCAGTACTAAAAAAATGGCTCGTTGATATTCAGGATTCCTGACAAAATCTTCCTTTATGTAGCAGAAACCCATTTACCCTCCACAAATCAGGATCAACCGTTCTGGTCAGAACAGCAGCCTCCAATTCTGCCTGTGGGTACAGCAGCCTGTGGAGCCCCAAAAGGCCAGAGGGCAGTCCCAACCAATTCATCTGAATCATGACTGTACCCCCTTAGGGACTAGGACCTTCAAAATGATCTAGCCCAAAGTTGTAAGAACCAGAAATTCTTTGGATGAGTTATTAAGGGTTAATAATGAGAAAGATCTCTCCTTGAATTCTGGATCTCAAATTAAAAGCCCCATAATACTGGCAAAAGTTTAGGGCATTTACCCCATGGTATACTGGTTATTTTATATATATACACACATACATATATATAATATATAATATATAATATATATTTAATTATAATTTTATATAACTAAATTAAGTACATAAGTAATATATAAAATTTATATATGAGCATATGTGGCAAAAATGTGAAGTTATTTCAGAATTAAAAGCTTCTGTGCTTTTTATTCTGAAATAACTTTATATTTACAGGAGAACTGCAAAGACAGTACAGAGTTCCCATATGCCCTTCACCCAGCTTCTTCTAATGTTATCATCTTACATGACTGTGGTATGTTTATGAAAGCTAAGAAATTAACACTAGTGCAATATACAAACTAAATTGCAGACTTCATTTGAATTTCATCAGTTTTTCCACTTTCCATTTTGTCCTTTTTCTGTACCAGAATCCAATCAATCAATTCAGGATACCACACTGCATTTAATATAATTTAATTTTTAACCATGATTATACTTAACAACTGATCTCCAAAATTTCTGAATGGGTTTTCAGCTGTTTATATTGTGACCGGGAGCTGATTTTTTTTAGTAGCTTTGGTTGACCTTTAACCACAGCAAGCCAGGCACCTGTCCTTATAAGAAGATTGTATCGGCCTCTGAGAATGGCTGTGTCAGTTTTCCTTGCACTGAACACCGGGCTTGGGTATTCTGTTGGGTATTGTTAAAACAAACAAACAAACAAACAATATTTGTTCTTTCACAGTATTTTTCAGCTGAAGTGCAGAACGATAAAGTACAAAGGCGACTAATAATGCATGGGCTATGGAGTAGTCTTATATAATAGTACTAGTACTAGTACAGTTTTAGTACTAGGTCTAGGTATCCAGAGCTCGATCAACTGCCCTAAATCCAAGCCTGCTTGCATGATTCTGGAACCACATTTAAAGGTAAAGGGGGAAGGCTGAAGAGACCACCTTTTTTTACTTTTGTGGTTTGTCCAGAGGTTTCACAAGCCACGTGGTCTTAAATAGGTTCTTGAGAGTTAAGAAAATTTAAAACAAAAATTGGTAGGTGTTATTGACAGCAACAACAAAAGAACGTGGGCCTTTATTATAAAAAGAATATGCTCTTCTGGGGGACTGAAGTAGAGACAAACATTAAATTATTGTAAACCCAGCAGTGAAGAAAGTCATTAAATTTTTAAAAAGTGAAAAGAAGGCAGGCTGATGATGCTGGAGGAAGACAGAGGTTCCCTTAAGAAAATTATTATGTTAGAGGAAAGAAAGGAGAAATGATATCTTTAAGAAAAAGATAAGTACATATAAAATGGAGTGAATTCAAAAGAGTAAAGGGGTTAGGTATTCTTCAAAAAGGTAGTAGAAAGCGGGGATCTGTTCAGCATTTTTAGATCAGAAGAATAAGAGAGCCACTGAAATCAAACAGAGGATGGAAAGCAAAGTGTCTAAACAAACTAGAAATAACTCACTTATAAGAGACCGGGATTCAAATACCATAGAGAATGCCCTCTTCAAATTATAGATAGACTTTGTATTTTGGAACTACCTACCAAAGATTGACACTGCCATTCAAAGTGCCTTAAAGACATTTGGATAGATTTGAAAGGGGAACCAGAAATTGGTGTAAAGTGCTCAAAGAATTAGTGGGTGAGTTTCAAGTTGACAGTTATTATACCCGTGCCCTGAGTAAACACAAACTTCTAAAATTGCATCAGCATTAGCTCCTGTGCATATCCATATGGATGCATTCTGCATGGTATGAATGTGGATGATGACTGGTATCATTTCCAATGACGGTCACAATTTTAATCACGTTTTTTAGATTAACTATAAAGAAAGCAGAAGAATCCACATCAGCAAGGACCACATGTCTAATAACTCTAAATATTTTACACTAAAACATAAACCAAGACTTATTTGGAAAGCATTACATCACTGCAAGTGTGATTGGTGGTTCATTTTATTATAATGAACACCTTATAAGTGTAGTGTCACATTTTCCAAAGTGCATTCTTGAAACAACTATTTCTGTTAGATACCGTCAGAAGTTCAGCATCCCTGACTCCCCTTCCAACAGAAAGCTCCCACAAAACCTTCTTTTTAAGTGAAATAGCACTCAAATTGTTACCAGTGAAAATATTGCCAAATGAATCACAAACACATTTTGCCTTAGAGATGTTACTCATAGCACCTATCATGCTCAGCATCCCCTCCAAGGCTGCCCACACTCCACCATGAGGAAAGCATCTGATCCTTGCAGCATGATGGATACACCATATGACCGGCCCCTCAGCCCCTGCCGAGTAGATTAGGGAGGCACCTGACCTGAAGGGACAACCAACCGATCCCTAAGCTAGCCTGTGACCTGTGATTACACAGCTTGGTAATTAGATAGCCACCCTCATTCTCCTCTTTGGAAATTTAAACCATGACTTCTAAAGTAAATTGGTTGGCTGGTAATAGGAGGTGAAGCAAGAGACAAGAGTAACTGAATCATGTTAATGGGGGAGAACTAGAGTTCAAATCACACCTTCTTGTTACTATAAAGGACCTTGGATTTTGACTAACCATCAAGCTACTGTCCCTGCAGCCTCCCATGAGGCCTAATTGTTGAGTTTTCCCTGTGGTCCATGTGACCTGGCTACACAGGTGAGATTCCTGTTTCCCTTTCTACTTCATGTAGTTTTATTTTTTATTTTTTAAAGGATTTATTCATTTGAGAGAGAGAGAGAAAGCGTGAGAAAGACCACAAGTTGGGGGTAGGAGGGAAAGAATCTTCAAACAGACTCCCCACTTAGCATGGAGCTGGAAGCAGGGCTCCATCTCACAACCCATGAGATCACGACCTAAGCCAAAAACAAGAGTTAGACACTCAACTGACTGAGCCACCCAGGCTGCCCCTACTTCACGTAGTTTTAGAATAAATTCCTCATTTGCCAAAAATCACCAAACTCTCTATTTCTTGCAACAAAAAGAGCACCCCTCCCCATTATCCCTGTAATCAGATTCACACTTACCTGGCCATGTCCCAGCTGTGTGTTTTTCTGAGATGTACTAATAATATCAAAGCAGAACTTTCCATGCCTATCTTCCATTGCTGCATACTCTACTTTCCTTTTTTAAAAAAATGTTTTTACATGAATGATTCAAAGATTATTATAGATTATTATAAAGTTGAATCTCCGCTAATTCATATTTTCTAAAAATTTGATCGTGTGCCATCTTCTATTATTTGTAACATTATTTGTTGTAGAGTTCATAAATAATTGTTTCACTTCTCAAGGCAGAGCTGTTGGGTCATTGTTCTGAAAAGTATGTAGGTTAGAGGGCATCAGTTATAACAGTGGATGTCAATCAACATTTTTCTTGTGAGTAAATAGACAAAAGTTGAAAAACAGCTTGTTGTCCTGTGGATCTGGGATCTGTTGGAAGATCTCAACACCTTTGCTTAATCGTAAATGCACATATGAAGGGGGGAAAAAAATCTCTTCCTAACACTAGAGGGCACTGTGCCCTTGGAATATCTCCCTGAGAGGCTTCCACACTAGCCGCTGATTTTTATAGCTTCTTCTACATTCTCATAGCACATTGAATTTTCTGGAAAAGAGTTCCGCTTTTTCTTTTTTACCATCCTTAGACCAAGACTGGTTCTGAGATTGAATGAGAATAAGGGTTTAAGAGAAGCTGCTACAGGCCAAGTTGCATAGCAGTAAAACGAGTCCGCAATTGTTAGTCTATACTGTTCTTTGTCCAGAAAATTCAGTAATCTCAATCTTTCTGGTCCTTGTTATCCTTATTTAAAAGTAGAATACAATTCAGGTACGTATATACAATGAGCATAAATTTTTTTACATTGGAAGGTAAGACTAGATCTTGTTAACTCTCATTATAATTTAAATATAAGTCAGATTGGTCTACTTAAGCTTATTAAAATTGTATAAAACTCCTGGAACTTAAGGTGAACACCCACCAAGTAGTACCAATAAACCTTCTAGATATAGTAATTTAGGGAGTTTGGCTTCTTTCTTTGACAATACAAATTAAGAAGTAATTTTTCAAGTAAGATTTATCTTAACACTTATTAACGCCCTCAACATTCATTGAACAACTTTGTGCCAGGTTTACATCTGCTAGATGCTGGCAAAAGATACACAAGTTGTGCTTTTGCTAAGTTTTCAAAGTAGGAGACAGTAATTTTTTAAATTGTGAAATTGATCTGATAGGTACTACTCAGAGCTACACGAAGCTACCTGCAGTATAACAGGGACACTTTGTCCCTCCAGTAAGGGTGGTGAAGAAATGGTTTCCCTAAGGAAATGATTCTTGAGATCTGACAAGTAAGTAGGGGCTCAACAGGCAAAAAGTGTGTGGGAGCAGAGATGAGAGGATGGGGAGAATAACCACGGCACGGATAAAAAAAATTGTGGGAGAACACGTAAGGGAAAAAAAGGTTACTATAGTTCCAGTTCAATGTGCAGTGAAGGGGCGAGAAAATTGGGCAATCAGGGGCCTTCAAAGCCGTAACTTTATATATTCTACGAGTAAACGAAAGGCACTTAAAGAGTTTCGAGCAGAATGTCGCCGTGATCACATCTGTATTTGAAAAGACTATCCTGGTGCCATGTGAAAAACGAAATGCCCGGTTAGAAAGCTGTTGTTGTTCTTTGTGGAAGGGTGACTCTGAAGGTGGCGGGTTGTCGAGGGCTAATGTTTAGAAAGTAAAAACTGTACAACGCAGCGATGAAGTGCATAAACTGTGAATGAGCTCATTGCACTTCCTATTTCAAGTTAGTAATTGTTTTGAATTGGCTGGTAAAATAAAAATAGGCCCGTTCGATTCCCAACACTGAGGCTTATGCGTGAGATCCCTGGGGTCAGCGTGTTTATTTCCTTGAGTAAAAGTCTCATTGTATTTTCATGGGCCCTTTGGAAATGCTCTCTGACGCAGTACAGATTAGCGGAGGCACGCATTAAGGAATGTCAGAAGAAAGGCGCTCGTCCCTGGATCATCAAGGCTTGGTTCTCGGGAAACCTGAACTGCTGTTAGGAGAGCTCCATTCACCACTATTGCCGGATGTCCCTGCGAGGCCCCAGAACTCGGCCGTCATCTCAGGGCAGGCAGAGCAGAAGCCATAGGAAACCCTGCGCTCTATCCCGGGATTCGTCCAAGTGACAGGGACGGAGGCTTGAACCCAGCTCCTCCCATTCGCTACGGTGGCTGGAAAGGTCCTTGACTAATAGGCAGAGAGAGTATGCGTGGAAGAAGGCGCAAGCGGATCGAGGACTTCTAGGCTCAGGGAGGGGTTAAAACCTGCCCCCCACCCATCCCCTTCCCAGACCGCCGCACTCTGTTTTCCTAAAGGGCTGTCACCCAACAAGTTTTTCCATTGGCTTAGAGACGGAAGGACCCGCCTTCCCCCGTTGTCGATTGGCTGCCTCTTCTCTCAACAGATTAGGAGGCGGGGCTTGGGCGCTTTCCGATTGCATCAGCTGGTCCTTTCCGGACCACGTGGCGCAAGCGCAGTGTTCCCCGGTCCCCAGCCCGCCTCTGACTGGCTTCGGCTCTCCTCCCTTCTAGAGCGTCACTTCTGGGTTCCGTCTTCCCTTCGTGGCTTGTCGATGTCCGAGGAGAAGGACAGGAGCCCTTCCGGGAAGATGGGAGGCGAGGAGAAGCCGGTGAGCGAACTGAGGGGGACCTGGAGGCAGGCCGGGGCTCTGCTTGGTGTCCACGGCGCCCAACCAGGCGGGAAGGAGGAAGTGGCCCTGGCCGTGTGGGGCGGAGGGACCCAAGGGGGGACGGTGGAGCTCCTGGAGGAGTCAGGGCCTCTTTGGGGGGGAGATTGTCCATTTATACAGTAGGGCGGCACCTTGCAGGTCATCTCTAGGTCCATCCTCTTTTTGCAAATGAAGAAACATCCTAAGTGAGGGACTAGCTTAGAGCCAGACATCTAATTAGAAGCCGATACAGAATTAGAATTTAGGACTTGGGACTCCCAGAGTAATGCTTTTTACTCACCTTAAGCGGGAAGAACACTGCAATAACCTCGTTTAATCCTAAAACCCTGTAAGGGTAAAGAGCTTCAGTTTAAGAAAGGGAAAACTGAGTCGCCGAGATCTGACCCAACTTACCCAAGTTTGGGTGGTTTATAATAAGTAAGTGGTAGAGGCCAGGTGACCCCAGTGGACAAACCTTAGAAAGGTTACACACTTCCCCTGCCTGGTGCTGTAGGCATGCCTTACCGCATTCACACCTGCTGATCATTTCGCCTTTGAACTTTCCCTTTAGTGTCATCCATTCCTTAGGAACAACTCCCAGGTCACTTTCATACCACCAGAATGAGATTTTTATTTATTTATTTATTTTAAGTGATCAGCAAATGTCAGGTATTCATTCTGCCAGGCACTACTGGAAGATGAAGGTAGGCAGGTGAAAAGGACCTAGTGCCTGACACTAGGGACTTCACAGCCTGGTGTGAGAGGCAGGAAAACAGTCATTGTGCAGTGTGATCAATGCTGTGGGATTACAGAGAGAGTGCCTAACTCTGCTTGGGCAGGACTCGTTTGAGTTCAGTTAGGAAGTACGAGTCTAAGTTCACCAGGTAAACCAGGCAGGGCAGTGCTTCCCAGGTAAAGGTAGCAACAGCAGTGAAAAGGACCCCCAGAAGTGTTAGGTTGTTTGCAAGGGATCAGCCTGAAGGGGGAGCTACAGCTTAGAAAGATTTCAAGAGATAGATACTTGAAATTGTATTCTACAGGTGAAAGTTTCCAAGCAGGAAAATGATGGATATGGATTGTAGTGTTAAAAATCATTCTGGCATTGGGATGGAAGGTGTGTTGGAAAGAGGTGAGGCCACAAGCAGGAGGCTGCTGGAGTAGTCCAAGTGAGAAGTGGTGATGTCTCAAGCTAATACAGCCTCAGCCCTAACTCTCTGAAAGGATAAATCACATAGAAGTCACAATTTTCTCGTCAGTAAAATGAAGATGTCATCTCACTCAGGAATAGAATGGAGAAAATGCATATGTGCACATTCTAAGCTGTATAAATGAAATTTAAGGTGATAAATGGTGCTTATCCATAGAGTTTTCTCCATTTATATTTTTCACTTAAAAATGGTATCTTTATTATGTTGTAACTTCTTTACTTTTTTTGCTTAATAGTCTACAGTCAACAGCTTTCCGTGTCCACAAATATTATGTTATGCCATTCCTAATTGGAGGTGATGTAGAGCTAACAAATACATGATTGCTCTCTTCCATAATAATAGTTATGCAATACCTAGTATTTATTGAGTTCTAACTGTGGGTCTGGTACTATATTATACATTGCATGCATTAACTCAGCTTTTTCAATCCTCACAATAACTATGAACTAGGTTCTGTTATTACCCTCATTATACAGATGAGGAAACAGGCAAAGAACAAGTAAGTATCCTGCTCAAACCCAGTATTCTGTAACCAATACTTAAAGCTCTGGTGCTATCATGCCTCCTGTCCCCTGCCCTAGAAATGAGCCAGGGACAGATACTCAATCCAACTATTGGACTTCAGGACATACCTATCCCAGCTGTCCCAGCCTCTGGGGTTGAATTTAATTACACTACACTCTGTAGGTACTTTTCCTTCAACTCCTAAACATCCCTAAGGAAGGTAATTCTGTAGCTTCCCTTCACAGTCCCAACTGTGTTCCAACTTTTGGATTGAAACTTTAGATTGCTTATATGTAAATACATGATTCATAAACTCGTATATTTTTGTTGTTTTTGTTGGAAATAGAAAATAGTTGCCCAACATCTTCCTGATTGTTGTAGTAAAGATGGACTGGAGCTCAGGGTTCTAGAGTAACCTGTTTTAATGTCCTGGCTCTTCTACTTACTAGCTGTGTACAAATAAGCAAAATACTTTATCCTCCTTGGGCCCATATTCTCATTTGTAAAAAAAAAAAAAAAAAGAGGTATTTAGACCACAGAAAACCTTTCTGTTAATTTTCTCCTCCTTTACCACTACTCCTATTCATTTGGCAAATATCCATATGACTAAAACCAAAAACAGAAGTCAGAAAAATAGAAGAAGCTCATTCTTTTTCCATTTTAAACCTGCACACACCTGCAGTTAAATTTCATCCCACTTACCAGAGATACTTGACTAGTTACATCATTTCTACAGTAGAGCAAAGGCATATAGAGAATGTTGTAACCCTATTGGTTAGTACTTTATTGATTAGAATAGGCTTAAGTTATGTTCGTTATTTATCTATTGAATCCAGGATCCCAAAGTGGGAAAAGTTTAGCTCAGCTTGAAATTAGAAGTCATATATTTTAATTTAGTTTACTTTTTAAATTATACAAGTAATACATTTCAAAATGTCCAACTGTTAAATGGATAAATAGTGGAATATTATTTGGCAATAAAAAGGAATGAAATACTGTTACGTGTAACATGAATGATCTTGCAATCATGCTAAGTGAAAGAAACAAGTCACAAAAGACGACATATTGTATGCTTCCATTTATATGAAGTGCCAGGAATAGGCAAATATAAAGAAACAGTAGGTTAGTGGTTGCCAGGGGGTGGGGAGAAAAGAAAATGGAGTGGCTACTAATGGGTACAGTGTTTCCTTTTGGGACGATGAAAATGTTTTAAAATTGATCTTGGTGATAGTTGAATGAATACACTAAAAACCATTGAATTTGGGGTGCCTGGGTGGCTCAGTCATTAAGCGTCTGCCTTTGGCTCACGTCATGATCCCAGGGGTCCTGGGATCCAGCCCCACATCGGGCTCCCTGCTCAGCGGGAAGCCTGCTTCTCCCACTCCCCCTGCTTGTATTCCCTCTCTCACTGTCTCTCTGTCAAATAAATAAATAAAATCTTAGAAATAAAATAAAAACCATTGAATTGTATACTTTACATGGGTGAATTGTATGGTGTAGGAAAATATCTCAATAAAACTGTCAGAAAAAAAATCAAAGCTCACAAACATAAGGAAAACTATAATAAAGTCCCCCCCTTCTTGTTCCCAGTTCTACCCCCAAAACTCCTTCACTGCTGATGATCACTTCTCTCCTTAGAGTGGACCACTGTCAGCACCTGGATGGGTATCTTTTCTGACTTAATGTGTGAACCTAGAAAAGTCATCTAGCTTTTTCGGATTTAATTGTATGTGTAAAATGGGAATGATAATAATGTCAATCTCACAGGGTTGCTGAGATGCGATTGTGGGGGACCTTTCTACGTTGTAAAACTTTTTGTAGTGCAATTTGCTTTAGGATGTTTCTGTCTGAGCAGTGAAGTAAGGAATTCATTTCTGTAAAGACTCTTCGCAGTATCCCATAATGCATTTCAGGGTTTCTTGACCTTGTGGACTGGATAATTCTTTGTTTGGGGAGACTGACCTGTGCATTGTGGGATTTTTAATAACATCCTTGGTCCCCACCCGCTGAATGCCAATTGCATCCTCCAGTTGTGATAACCAGTGTCAGCTGACATTGTCAGGTATCTACTAGGGGGCAAAATTTCTTCTGGTTGACAACCACCAGTATAGACCAACTCTATACTAGTTGCCATTTTGCACAGCACTTAACTGCTTTAAAACTTTCTGTGACTTCATGTACTTCTAATTAAAGTCCACATTCCTTATGGTAACCCCATAACCTTTAGTGTTTGCTTCTATTTAAGCCCTAGTCTGTCTTAACTGACATGATTTCCTAAAACAATCTGTTTTGATCAGCCTGGTTTTGTCATCCTCTCTCTCATTTTTTTCTCGTTCTCTCTCAACGTTTCCATCAATTTATTTCCTCCATTCTCAGAATTCAGGCTGTTGAAATCTTCATCCTTTAAAGTCAGTTGTCCTAACTTATTTAACATCTAATCATAGTGCTGTAGCTGTTCTCCTTCCTCCTCTGGGAGTTTCTCACGTGTGTGCCTCAGTTTCCCTGGAGACATTAAGTTTGCACATTGCAGGGATTGGGTCTTATGTTTGCTTCTTTCCTAGGTTTTAACAAAATCCTATGAGCAGAGTTTCTGAGTAGTACTTGTAGAATGGATGGATATATATTACATTAGATTTTTTTCTTTTTCAAGTACTATTACTGAATAAATTGCATGCCTTCTGTGGCCATATACCGAGTATATGTCCAGGCAGACCTGAAGCGAGAATCACAGGACAAGCAAAATAAATGAAATTTGAGGACTTGAATGTTATCAAGTAACTCTTTTCTCCTTTTTTAAGACTTGTGCTTATTGCAGGTTGTTAATTTGTCTTTGTCAGTGGTGAAATTTTTTAGTCTTTCCAAATCAAATCTACTCCCCCCCTACTTTTTTAAAATACATGCTAAAGTACTATCCTCAGAACTTTTCTGGGTGCAGCCTGAAGGGGTGTCAAATTAAAGTAAAATATAAAATCTTATTTCCTTCTTTGCTTATGTAGGTAGGTGCCGGGGAGGAGAAGCGAAAGGAAGGAGGCAAGAAGAAGAACAAAGAAGGATCTGGAGACGGAGGTCGAGCAGAGGTATATGTTTTAGAGCCCTGTTATCAGGGGCTCTAAGGACAGGGACTGTCTCAGACTTACTCTGTGTAAGACTGTAATGGTTTACGTGCCACTAGGTAGAACACTCAGGGAGGGGAATTAGGAAAGGAAAGTCAGAGGAGGGAAGAAGAGTTGCAGCTATTTATTATCGAAAAAAGAAAACAACATTGAAGTAGGAATCCAAAATAATCTGTGGGATTAGAGATGAAAATCAGAGAAAAAAAGTTGGAAAGAAGGGGATTGGTAATTACTCAGTTGCCAGATTGGATGCCAGCTGTCTGATCATTTCGTTCAGTGAGATGTTAAGAGGTAGAAACTTGATGTATAAGTTTACACTGAATGCAACAGATACCAAAGAGGACCCAATTCCTTGACCCGATACACTGTTTCCACGAGGACTTGCCACTAGGGTTTGGTTTTGAGCCAGATAGATCTCCTTGAGGCCTCTCCGTTGTACGGAAAATGCTCATGGTTCTTCTGGCTCACACTGAGAGGAGGTGGCGTTTCAAAAGTCAGCCTAGAATCAACCTGGTTTCTGGGTATTTTGCTTAGGAGGCAGTTAAGCTCGTCTTCCCACTTTATTTTTGAAGTTGAACTGCTGTGAACCACGTTTCAGTTTTTGCTTTAGTCATTGCATTTTATTAGAGACTCCTTAGAAAACTACCAGGATGCAGAAGCACAAAGGAGCAGGCGTCGTGGAAGTGTCCTGTAGCACAGTAAACTGGCTTTACAGAGCTGCTCTTACTAATGCTGCATTGCTCAATTTTAGTGCTTTCGTTTGCTGAAGGGTCAGTTGGTAGGTGATCAAGAACTAAGTGTTGTTTAGAGCCCCACCTAACCATTTCTCTTAGATTTTGTTCATTATAGTCCCCTGCGATTGTGGGGGAAATTGTTGATTGTGATTTTTAAATTTGCAAGTAAATAGAAAAATATGTATGTTTGCTCATCCTTTTTTTATGTTTTCAGTACAGTGTTAATTCTGTCACAGCTTGAGAATTAGCCTGCAAAGAGGAAACAAAAGGTGCAATTAAAGGAGCCTTCTGAATAGAGTATTTTGAGTACAAAATATGACCATATGTGTCTTAAATGATCTCTGTCTGGAAAAAAGTTCATAGCGAGCTGTCCAAGACCTTTCCTCCTCCTCTGTGCTCCCATCGCTTATGTACTTGTCTCACTTCCCTTCTAAGAGCAATGTGCAGGTGTTATTCTTCTCTTTGAACTCAGAGGGAATTTTCCTTGAATGGGAGCCCTTAAGTCAAATAAATTTATAGTTGGTTAGTTAAGAATTGTAAGTGAACGTATAGTCTGACAAGCTGCACAGACCGTCCCTTGAACAAGATTGAAACAAAATGGAAGTCATTTTATTTCTAGTATTATTTATAGCTATATGTGTCATTTAGATAGAAAAGACCTTCAGAGAATGTCTTAAAAGGAAAAAATCACCTTATACAAATACCAAATGGTAATAATTGTCCATTTAAGATCTTGACAGCCCACGTCTATTGTTATTTATATTTTTCTATTTTTAAAAAAAATTCTTACAGGAAAGATTATAAGAAGACAGCATTTAATTCCTTTTCTTAACCTTAATTTAGGACAAGATTAAGCCGTGTTTGGTGATTAGGGCAGTCCATTTAACATGTTGCATTAGTAATAATTTTTGTATTGTCTGTTTTTATTATTTCTTTCCTTTTTCTAAAGAGGAAAACAAGTATTTACTGATCATTTATTTCCTCATTTGTTGTCTTGCAGTTGAATCCTTGGCCTGCATATATTAACACACGTCTCGAGATGTATAATAAACTAAAAGCAGAACACGATGCCATTCTGGCCGAGAAGGCAGAAAAAGATAGCAAGCCAATTAAAGTCACTCTGCCGGATGGTAAACAGGTCAATGCAGAATCCTGGAAAACTACACCATATCAAATTGCTTGTGGAATTAGGTATAAGCTACACCTGTCTTGACCTTCTACTGTTTATAACTGAACTTTTTTTTAATTATCTTTTCAAGTTTTATCTTCATAGTATTTTTGTTACTGTTTGTGTTTTTAATGTTTAATTTATATTATTTGAGATTTTAAAAAATCAAAATGATGTGGAACTCTATACTCAAGATTCAAAGTTAAGGGGCACCTAGGTGCCTCAGTCAGTTAAGTGTCTGCCTTCGGCTCAGGTCATGATCCCAGGGTCCTGGGATCGAGCCCTGCATTGGGCTCCCTGCTTGGCAGAGAGCCTGCTTATCCTTCTCCCTCTGCCTGCCACTCCCCCTGCTTGCTGCGGGCCTGCGCACACACTCGTTCGCTCGCTCTCTCGCTCTCTGTCAAAAAAATAAGTGAAATCTTTAAAAACTTCCTTTAAAAAAAAGATTCAAAGTTAATTTTTGAGAGAGTCCACTTTGGTCTTATCTTATAAAGGATTTTATGTTATTAGTTCTACTTTGATTATAAATATCAAAACCAAGTAGACAGTGTTTCACCTATTTTGACTTAAATGTCTGTTTTGAAGTTAAAAATGAAGGTAGAACATCTCACATGGGGAAGTCAAGAAGCTAAGAAGCTAATATATGACACATGAAAATAATGTACTATTTTTATAAATCCAAAGGACCAAGTTTGATCTTAAAACTTGCATTGGGTTGGGAAGAAATAACAGAATTAGATGCATACTTTGTAGTAGAGTCAAGCTTTCTAACTCTTGTTATGGAATCTAACTCTGATGGCGATTAATAGTTTTTTATAGGAAATGATGCAGATGGGAAAGTATAAATTTATGCATATATCTAATACCAAGTGTTGGCAAACTGTGGCCATAGCCTACTTTTGTACAGCCCAAGAACAAGCATGTTCTTAAATGGTTTGAAAAAAACAAGAAAGCTAAGATATGAGAGAGACCATGTGTGGCCCAGTCTAAAATATTTATCTAGCCCTTTACAGAAAAAGTTTGCCAACTTCTGTCTTGAACATTTTAATTTGAAACCTGTAAATATATAAATTTATTCACTATATTCTTCACCCTATATATGTAATTATTTCTCTTTATTTTTACTAATTTATTACATGTTGATTTGAACTACCTGCAATCACCATGTGATTGTCAAAAATGGTTGCTTATCATCATGTATGTTGAACCTAAGGCCTAAAAGAACAAGTGCACAAAGAGGTTTGGGAACCAACCTAGCCGATTAGTGGTGAGCCCATCATGCAGCTGGTGAGCACAGAAGCAGTTGGCCTCTGAGCCGTGAGTCCTTATTGTGCCATGGACACCAGTTAGTACTTTTTACAAAGCAAATGGAGTGTTTCAGTTCATTTGATCATTGCTTCTACCTAAAGTACTTCTATCTTACTCCAGAGGAAGTATGAAGAAAGTTGAAATATCGAGCAGGTTTCCATGTGAGATCATAAATAACTTTAAATATAAGTTCAACCTTTTGTTTTAGAGGTAACTTTCACAGGCCTTTTGAATAAGTTATTCCTCCATTGTTGCACATTGAGGCTGTAGGTGTGTAATTAAGGCTCCTATTAGTCCAGGAACTTTTTCTCTACATTCTACAATGTTGTCCTCCAGATTACATTGTAATTTTATCAAATAATCAATTAGAAAACATTTTTCTTGAGGACCGCAAAATTTTACATAAGGGTAAATGAGGGTGCTTTATGATGTTTTTACAAAAGTCCAGAATAAATTCTTGGCTGTTGTGTGCAAAATTGTACCATGAGTAATAACAGACTGTTGAAAGGTTTGGATGATCAGTTGTGAATATAATAGGGAAGAAAAAAGAAAGCGTGCTCCATTTGCTTCAAAAGGTTTTTCTTTGAAGTTTTGTTTTAAATCTGAAAGTTTAAATACTTTATCCCTTCTTTGGAAAATTGAAATGATCTAGTATGTTCTGTGCATATCTACATTTTCAGAGTAACTCTGCTGTTAGCATTTTAAGGCACTATTTTGGACCCTCACATAAAAGCCATTTTCTCCCAAAGAATATAGAGAATATTAGTCACTTTTTGGTCAATTCTTTAATCTTCTGAAAACTTTTATATTGATATGATAGAATACATTTCTCTCTACCAAATCTGTGTATGTGTTATGAAATGTGTATATTGTTTTCATTTTATTGGCTTTATATGATCTCAGAAGGAAAGAAAACATTGGATGTAATCTGTGGGAAATTCAGTGAATTTGAAAATGGGATAGGAATTTATGGTTTACGTTCTGTTAGTTCTGTTCTGATCCTTAAGTGGGGGAGGTTGTATGTGCTTGGTTGCTTATACAGAGTAAGAAGAGAACCATCCAACACTTCAAGTCTAGCCAGCTGAAGCTTTCAGGTGGTGGATTTATTTAAGACTAACTGTACAAAGACTGTAAACTTGGCCTTCATAATGTCGTGTTGTC
Organism: Ailurus styani; assembly: GCA_002007465.1. Classification (NCBI taxonomy): domain Eukaryota; kingdom Metazoa; phylum Chordata; class Mammalia; order Carnivora; family Ailuridae; genus Ailurus; species Ailurus styani. The sequence goes on from LNAC01000007.1 coordinate 3,454,832, forward strand.
TGCTTTTGTCTAGACTACTACAGACTGCCACTTCTCTAGCTACCCATTCAGACCTATAATCTGGCTAATCTTTCTCAGTTCTCTTGCCACGCAGCTTCCTGAACCTTTCTTAACTCCCATCTCCCTTGTCCAAAGTGCTGTCTCGTCTCCTTTTCTTCATGTCCAGGCCCTGATCCTTCAGCCCCTCATTTCTTTATCCTCAAAGCCTGTCCAGACTAATCTGACTTTTGCTGCTTTCCAGTCCTCAGAATTCCTGTGGCCCTTACACTTGGTGTGGTCTGATAGGGGGTCTTAATCGCTTGGTGATAGGTTATATTGTGTACTCTGTGCTGTGCGTGTAGATAACTTTTTAAATCCATATTAAACAAGTTTTATTGAATAGTCCTGTATTTTACCTATATGCTTGTTAGAAATCATGCTATCTTAGGCATTTACAGTATTTATTCTGTGGTTAGCATTACCTCACAGAAAAGATCTACTAGAGATTTCAGGAAGGAGGAAGAGCAGTTACGTAGTAGCCCCTCTTTTTCTTTTTTGGACCCTAAATAGCTTGCTTTTGTGGAAAACTGTATTTGGAAAAATGAAAAGATTAATCAAACCACTGAAAATTGTTTTTCACAGTTGTGTTTGCTTAAATAAGAGGCATTAAATGTAAAATAATAGTGTTCTGGATTTTTGGGATCCTCTAGTTATACTTGGGTACATTTTGGGGGTTTGTTGCTTTTTCCATTTTATTTCAGAAAGCTATAATACATATAAGTAATATATGTAGTGTTAATATAGAATATATATAGTGTTTATTTTCCTATTCTCACATTAAGTGTTTCACTATAGAAGAGTCTTTTTTACATTCTTTTATTTATATATATGTTTGTGTGTATATTTTTTAAGTCAAGGCCTGGCTGACAACACTGTTATTGCTAAAGTGAATCAAGTTGTTTGGGACTTAGACCGTCTTCTCGAGGAAGATTGTACCTTGGAGCTTCTCAAATTTGAGGATGAGGAAGCTCAAGCAGTAAGTTTTTATTTAGTAGTCACTGCATTTCAAGATAAAGGTTCACATTTCCAGTCTCTTCCTGCTCCCACTGTCAGTGAGTTTAGCATTTATCGACATCTTATTGTCATACTTGAAATCTTCATTTTATCTTTCACTTAGGGAAGCAGCATAATAGAGCTTTCCTTGTGTATTTAAGAAATGAACTTGAATAAATTTGTATTTATTACTGGATACTTCAGTGAGAAAAATGTTCTGGGATTTTTACTACATTTTTATTAAAAATTGGCAAAGCAAATAAAAATTGCTTCTATCCTGTCAGTCAACACTTAAGCAAGATGTATAGATTTTACAAATAAAATTGAACATTTCTTTAAACTACTCTCCCTTTTGGACAATTAATTTCCATATTTTCCTCATCTTAAAATGCAAATCTGCTTGAAAGCACTATAAAAATCAGCTTGCATTTGATGGCAAGGTTTTCTTCTTATTTCTCCATGACTTCTCCATAAGTTTACTTATGTATGTGTACCAGTGGTTTTCAGATGTATTCTGTATTCTTTAAGTTTTTTATGAAAATTTAAAAAATCATTTTGGTACCCTACAAATCTTAGAAGTATAGCTTTGGATATATTCTGACTCATCTGACCACCTTAAAAACCAACTATAGATGACCCTGAACAATATGAGTTTGAACTGTGAGGGTCTACTAACATACAGATTGTTTTTCTATAAATAAATGTAAGTATTTTTTGATAAGGTAGATGTATTTCCCATATGATTTGCTTAATAACTTTTTCTCTTTATTGTAAGAATATAGTATATAATATGTATGTACCATACAAAATATGTGTCAATTGACTATGTTATCAGTAAGGCTTCTGGTCAATAGTAGGTTGCTAGTAGTTAGGCTTTTATAGAGTCATGAGTTATACTAAGGTTTTGACTGCATGAAAGGTTAGCATCCTTCACCCCTGCATTGTTCAAGGGTCAGCTGTGCTACCATCAGATTTCAGTGTCCATATGTTTGTCCTTGTGCTCTATAAGTGAGTTGTGGGGACAAGTTACAGCACCTTAGTTGTTTGCAGCCAATAAGGAAAAAGAGAATGTAATTCTTAAGTAATGTCCCTCATCTTAGTAAGGGCCGCAGCATAGCATGTGAGATGTGGGATATAGGTACATTGTCTCAAAAGACCCTGGGTCATTACAGTCAATAAGACAGTCACTTTGTGAGAGGCAATTGTTTTCAGGTACCAGAAGCCATCCCTTTTAATTAATGATGCTAATTTGAATTTAATTAGTTTGGAAACAACTAAACCGGATGATCTCTAAGGTACAAATACAACTTGGTAATTAACCTTCTTAAATTATTTTGGCTCTGCATAGAATCACACCAAAGTTTATACATTTATAAATTTAGATTTTTCATATCTTGGGTTTGTTTATAGTAATTTTATATATCTTTTTTAAGGTAACCATATTAATTTATAGCATATATTCTCAAACTCAGACCATGCCATTATTCTTTGCATTTTCAGGTATATTGGCATTCAAGTGCTCACATAATGGGTGAAGCCATGGAAAGAGTCTATGGTGGATGTTTATGTTATGGTCCACCAATAGAAAATGGATTCTATTACGACATGTACCTTGAAGAAGGGTAAGTTATGTAACTGAATAAAAAAATAAATGAATTCTGAATTACTCGGAGTCCATACACTATTTTTAAAGTGCTCTGAATAAGGAAGGAATGATAATAAGCTTACTGCTTAATAGTCACCAAGTGTTTCCACTACCAAAACTTGAAGTGTTGTAGTAACTTATGAAGTGCTAATAACTTACAAGAGCTCTGTTGTAGATCAATGGAAGTAGGAGCCCTAAGGTGTGTTGGGGAATAAAATGAGGCCGATCATGGAGGTGGTGGAGGGAGGGTTCGCTAGTGGGAACAGTCTCCTTGATGATCAAGGTAGAAGCCACTGAAAATATAAAATATAAAAATAATAATAATACCTAGCTTAAAATTCTAATATATGACACAAGGGTCTATTTTTTTATATTAAAACTTCACTTTTTTTAAAGAAATATTCCTCCAAGCTACTATGTGAGTAGAATAGAGTGGAAAGAGATTAATTATACTTCCTTTTCCTTCAGGGGTGTGTCCAGCAATGATTTCTCTTCTTTGGAGGCTTTATGTAAGAAAATCATTAAAGAAAAGCAAGCTTTTGAAAGACTGGAAGTAAAGAAAGAAACTTTACTGGAAATGTTTAAGGTAAATTGAGCTGTAACAAATGGCCTCCACTTCCGTATTACTCTGTAATGTTACTTGAAGTTGTCACACTGGGGTTTAGTGTATTAAGTTGAAGCCTGTTCTTTTCTTTAGAAAAATGTAACAGTGTTTTTAAAACTTCTCTGTATCGTTCCAATTTTAGTATATGTGCTGCCGAAGCGAGCACAACAGTGTTTTTAAAACATGAAGTATTGACATATTTATTTTCTTGCAATGCTTCGATAAGATATATTTTGAGTTATATTTCAACTGTAGTATTTAGAGATAAAAATTAAAGGAGGGTTTTTAAAAAAACAATTTTTCCTATTTTTAGTACAATAAGTTCAAATGCCGGATACTGAATGAAAAAGTGAATACTCCAACTACCACAGTCTATAGGTGAGAATGTCAGATGTCATTAAATGTAACTAAAAGGTATGTATGTCATTTTAAGTCTTTTTTAAGCTTCCTTTCTTTTTATCTCTAGGTGTGGCCCATTGATAGATCTCTGTCGGGGTCCTCACGTCAGACACACTGGCAAAATTAAGACTTTGAAAATACACAAAGTAAGCAATGTAACTTTAAAGACTGTATGAATGTATTTATCTAGTATAGGTAATGTGCTTAAACTTCTGTCGGTTTCTCTTTGTGCCTATTTTTCTGTTGCAAACGTAAGGATGGATTTTTTTCTCATCCTATTAATTGCTCCATGTCACTAGTCTTTTTTTAACTGAAAGTCTGAAGCAATGACTGACTCACCATTCATCACCAGAGCACATGGGGATGGAGCTTTAGGGAATTCCCAGAACTCACACAGTCATGGTCCTAAGAGCTTTGAGACTCACTATTAGTATGTGCTTTTCCCCTTTGTCTGAAGTAATAATTACTTTATTTGTGCTTTTTAACCAAACTAGTCCTGCCCGTTTTTGCCAGTTCATAAATATTTTCTGAGTGAGTGTTCAAATGCACTTTGAATTATAAAAATAAATTGGGTCATTTCAAGATTTATTTTTTGTTGGTTTACTTTCCTTTTTTTTTAATCATCTTGTGGGAGGTGCCCTTGCATCTATGTTCGTGGAGTTGTGGTTTGAGTGGGTAGTGGAGAGGGGGGTATTTTTGAGGGAATTAAACAGCTACGCCAAGCAATAGTAAAGTGTGCCTTTTTATACCATTTTTCTTGTCGTAAGGGCTACTACGAATTTGACTTATAGACCACTGTAAGAAATAACATCTAGTTCAAAATAAGTAAGACATTAACAAATTTGAATATTGTTTCATGGTTAATCTTTGTTTTCAGAATTCCTCCACATACTGGGAAGGCAAAGCAGATATGGAGACTCTCCAGAGAATTTATGGCATTTCATTCCCAGATCCTAAAATGTTGAAAGAATGGGAGAAGTTCCAAGAGGAAGCTAAAAATCGAGATCATAGGAAAATTGGGAGGGTATGTTAAAAAAGAATAATAGTGTTTCTAGACTGAATTTCCTTTATTTGCAACTTAGTTGTATTAAGTACTAGGAATTTCCTCTTAAAAAGATGCCGTAGCTTTCTAGTAGTTACTGTGCTGTATTCTATATAATCTATAAATTACTTACTGATTATCTTACTGTTATCTTATTGTTTGCTGTCCACATTATCTTTCTAGGATGTGCTCAGTACCACCCAAAGACTCATTTTAACTACTACTTTTATTGAGAACAAACAATGATGACCTAGTTCACAGTAAAAGAAGCATAGCAGTGTTTCATAGAGCCAGGAGATACCTTGGACATTCCTGGTCTCACTGACTTATTTTAAAGCCGTGGAAACTGATTTCCCCTAAAATTAATCTACTTGTCGCCCAAGGTGACATAGCAAGTCACCAGGGGATCCTATGGTATCATTGTCTTTATCCCTCTACCCCTTAATGTTTTCTAAACTAAAGTTTGATAAACACATGGCATTTCTAAAATTGTGTTCACCCTGTGCCGTCTCCTACCCTGCTTTCTTGATGGCCTGAAATAAATTCCAGTGGTAAGGAAGTAACAACAGTTGGTGGGGCCCCTCCCTGAGAATTCTGGGTATTTGTTGGGGGAGGCCCAACAAAGTCAGGCCATTTCATCTGCATCTTCTCTTTCATTATCACTGTCCTTTTCCTGGTCTCCTTCCTGCTGCTCTTAAAAAAAGAAAAAAGAAACAATATTCACATCTCAGAGCTTTGAAGAATTAAAACTATGAGAGCTTCCGCTGTGGGTAATTGAAAAGAACTAAGACCCCTACTCCAGGTCATTCTTTGGTAAACTTGACTGGATTCAGGAATGTAACAGGCAGAGAATGTACCTCATGCTAAGTTATAAATCAACTGCAATTCTCTACTATTGAATTGCACCAGAAATGTTACAATGTTTTCTTTGATTCGGGAACTGCATACATTAGAATACGAGATATCATGGTCATATTCTGAACTCAGGAACACTGAAATTTATGTTGATGTTATGTGCATATATAAACATTCTTTTGCTTTTCTTTTACTCAGGACCAAGAACTATATTTCTTTCATGAACTCAGCCCTGGAAGTTGCTTTTTTCTGCCAAAGGGAGCATACATTTATAATACACTTATTGAATTCATCAGGGTAAGCCATATTCATTATTTTCTTCTGTAAATTTAGGATATAAGTTGAATATATTATTTTTTTTTTTTTTAAAGATTTTATTTATTCATTTGACAGAGAGAGAGAGAGACCACAAGTAGGCAGAGAGGCAGGCAGAGAGAGAGGAGAGAGGAGGAAGCAGGCTCCCTGCTGAGCAGAGAGCCCGATGCGGGCCTCGATCCCAGGACCCTGGGATCATGACCTGAGCCGAAGGCAGCGGCTTCAACCCACTGAGCCACCCAGGCGCCCTAAGTTGAATATATTAAATAAGGTCTGCTAAAAGGAAAAGATAATCTTGTATTTGAGAAGAAACATTTAAAAGAATTAAAATGCAAGTGTGAATTTTCATAAAATGTTTAAAAAATTCCTTCCTCCTAGGGCACCTGGGTGGCTCTCCATTAAGCGTCTGGACTCTAGACAGTGGTGGTGGTATTGCTGGTGGTATTATTCTCTACAAACCACCACCGTCTGCATACTCACCACCTGATTTACCACACATGGGCAGTGGGCTACATTTGTTTCAGATTTTTTATTTAAGTAAAGTAATACATTTGGAGTAAAGAAAAAAGCTCCCTTTTAGGACCCCTTTTGATTCATTTCCCTCCTTTCCTAGAAGATACTACTATTTGAAGTTAGCATATATCCATGTTATTTTATATCTACCCCATACATATGTACAGGGTTTATTTATTTTTTTAATTATTTATGTGTTTGTGTAGTTCAGATTTACATATGTGAAGTCTCATTGCATATCAGTCTTCATAATGCAAAAAATCATATTTTTAAAATCCTGCTTACTTTCACTTGTTAATTATTCTATTCTTTAACCACCCACACTAAGCCCATTCCTTTATTGGTGGACACTGATGTCATTTCTGATTTTCTCATACTACTGACTGTACAGAAGTAGCATTGTTTTTTTGTTTTTTTTTTTTTAAAGATTTTATTTATTTATTTGACAGAGAGAGATTATAAGTAGGCAGAGAGAGAGGAGGAAGCAGGCTCCCTGCTGAGCAGAGAGCCCGATGCGGGCCTCGATCTCAGGACCCTGAGATCATGACCTGAGCCGAAGGCAGAGGCTTTAACCCACTGAGCCACCTAGGCGCCCGAGAAGTAGCATTGTTTTAATAGGCCTTCTTATGTATGTATGCAGGAGTTATGTCTTTGGCATATACCTCCAAGTGGAATTTCTAGATTATAACACATGTGTGTCTTGAATTTCACTAGATAGTATAAAACTGCTCTTTAACTTGTGCTCCCACCAGAAGTTTGAACTTCTCTATGTCCTGCATGTGTGTCGTGTTTGTTTTCTAACAGAGTGAATATAGGAAACGAGGATTCCAGGAGGTGGTTACCCCAAACATCTACAACAGCCGACTCTGGATGACATCGGGGCACTGGCAGCACTATAGCGAGAACATGTTCTCCTTTGAGGTGGAGAAGGAGCTCTTTGCTCTGAAACCCATGAACTGCCCCGGACACTGGTATTTAGCAGCTTTGAGGTTTTTTTTGTTTTGTTTTGTTTTTGTTTTGTTTTGTTTTTTAAAGATTTTATTTATTTATTTGACACAGAGAGAGAGATTACAAGTAGGCAGAGAGGCAGGCAGAGAGGGAGAGGAGGAAGCAGGCTCCCTGCTAAGCAGAGAGCCCGATGTGGGCCTCGATTCCAGGACGCTGAGATCATGATCCGAGCCGAAAGCAGAGGCTTTAACCCACTGAGCCACCCAGGCGCCCTGGCTTTGAGTTTCTATCAAAGCTTTTCCCTTGCTGCAATTGGTCCTGGATCGCTCTCCCTCCTTTGAAAGAATGTTTGTTTAAAACAAATTATGGAATCAGAAGAATATTTAAATGCAACATTGTGCTATTATAACATCTTTCACGCCCAGTTAGGTCCTCAGATATGTAGACATTTAAGAATGGCTGTGGGGTAATAGCAGCAAACAGGCAGAATATAAAACCGGAAGACTGAATGTGGGCATAGCGAATTCTAGATGGGTTTTTTGTGTGTTTTTGTTTTTTTTTCTTAAACATGTTCTTTTAAAACCTGCTAATGATTTGACATCCTTGGGAGATGGTTCCTTGCTTTGCAGTTTATTTCACTTTCTGTCCTTGAAAGTTAGGTGAAGAGTGACTTCAGGGGAAGACTAGGGAGAGCTGTGGCTGCTGGTAGCTCAGTATCTGCGCTCCTAGCAGTAAGACCTCGAAGGTGAAGGCTGAGAGGGCTCCCCATAGGGAGACTGGGTTGTAAGTCAGGGAGCCAGCTAGGTTTGGTCTTAGTTTTCCCAGATTCTCTACAGTTGCTGAAGCAGTTTTGAGAGTGACAAGGAAGCAGTCTTTATTTCCAGTGTATTAAATGATTAGTATGGAGCCAAAAAGGCAATCCTCAAAGTAATGGAAATATGGAGCACAAAGATTTGACTCCAGACCCGTGGGAATCAGTTTTTATTTTCTCTTAATTGTGGGTGGTTGTATTATAATTTATTTGCTCTTTTGTTCATGCAAGTACTTACACTGTGGTATGAAGTGCAGAATATGAGAAATGCTGCTTGTATGGATAGACTTTCATATATTAGAAAGGCAGTTTTATGCTTGTGAAATTAAATATCAGTGGGGTTTAATTTTCTTCTTTCTCCAGCCTTATGTTTGATCATCGGCCAAGATCCTGGCGAGAGTTGCCTCTGCGGATAGCCGATTTTGGGGTACTTCATAGGAATGAGTTGTCAGGAGCACTTACAGGACTTACGCGGGTACGAAGATTCCAACAAGATGATGCTCACATATTCTGTGCCATAGAGCAGGTATTATGAAATTCTGTGGGATAAAATAATTGAAAGAATTGTGAAGAAAGTCCAGGAAAGTTACCATCTTTCTTTCTTTTTTTTTTTTAATTTAAAGATTGAGGGTGAAATAAAAGGTTGTTTGGATTTTCTACGCACCGTATATAGTGTATTTGGATTTTCTTTTAAACTGAACCTGTCTACCCGCCCAGAAAAATTCCTTGGCGATGTTGAAGTATGGAATCAAGCTGAGAAAGTAAGTTTTGTTTTTCAGCATGCTTGAATACTGTTTGACTGAGATGAACTTGTTCCAAGAAACCCAAGCCTCTTTAAATGGCTAGAAGCAAGAGAAGATTGAAATGGTTCCTAGGTTTGAGCAAACTAGTTTATGTATGATTTTAGATTACAAATGGATGAATATTTTTTCAGTCATCAAGCTATAATTTATAAAGTGGGGGGATTGGAGGAAGGTGGTCCAAAGATAAAAACTTCCAGTCATGAGAACAGCAGGTACCAGGGATGTGATACGCATCGTGATGCCTGGAGCGAACACTGCTGTGTGATACACAGAGAGGGTTGTCAGAGAGTAAATCCTGGGAGTTCTCATCACAAGGAGAATGTGTTCTTTTTTCTTCTCTTTTCTTTTTATTGTGTCTGTATGAGAAGATGGATGTTCACTGAATCTAACGTAATCATTTCTCAGTGTATGTAAATCAAGCCATTGTCCTGTACTACTTGAATGTACACAGTGATGTATGTCAGTTATTTCTCAGAAAAGGTGATTTGTATGTGAGTGTGTTTAGGTGGACAAAATTCTAACACAGAGCATAGGAACTCATGAAAGTAATTACTGTAGTTTTAGTCTTAGATCAGGCTGGAAGGAAAGTTACAGATGAACAAAAATAAAAATCATTTTTCTTTACCCTTAGCAACTTGAAAACAGTCTGAATGAATTTGGTGAGAAGTGGGAGTTAAATCCTGGAGATGGAGCATTTTATGGTCCAAAGGTCAGTATGAAAGTATATTTGAGTAACTTGATTTTTATTTTGGGGTGAAGAAGACATACTTTAAGTTAAGAAAGAAAGAGAAAGCAAGTAAGAAAGCAAGCCAGTCCTGTTATAGCTACTAAGTTCATCTTTAATATAAACAGCATCTTAAAATAACCCAGTCTTTACTTTGTAGATTGACATACAGATTAAAGATGCAATTGGTCGGTACCACCAGTGTGCAACAATCCAGTTGGATTTTCAATTGCCCATCAGATTTAATCTCACTTTTGTAAGGTAAGTTTCTGGTATCTGCTCTGAGTATTCGTCTTTAGGGGAATATAAAGGAATATATAAAGTAAAACAATTTTTTTTTTTCTATGTAGCCATGATGGTGATGATAAGAAAAGGCCAGTGATTGTCCATAGAGCCATCCTGGGGTCAGTGGAAAGAATGATTGCTATCCTCACTGAAAACTTTGGCGGCAAATGGTAATTTTTGTCATTGTTTTTGTCTAAACAATGTAAATTGACTAGAAGAAATGTCTGCTGTCCAGTTTAGTTATGCAGTAAAAAAGGAGAATGATCTGATTGGTCACTTCTAATTAATGACAAGTGTTCACTAAGGAATCATAATCTAAACCGTAATTTTTGCTTTAAGAATAATTATTAGTAATTATTTTTAGCTCAGAACTTGATTTGTTTGAATGTTATATATTACTTTCTAATTAGGAGTTATTATACACTAAGAAGCACATTTGTTGTTTTGGGATAAATATGGTTTTGATGTTTTTGTCTGAGTAAATAAGAGTAGGCTTTGGGCTCACTTTGTTGAGTATTGCTGATCATAATAAGTATTTCGACATCCTTCAGAAGCCAGTTACTTTTTTAATTGAAAGTACAGACTCCAAACTGATCAACATTTTTTGTCTTGTTTCTACAAGATTATGCTTTCCCTGGCAGGAAATGAGCACATGACTTCTTTTTTATTTTTAAGCAGTTTGTCTGGGTCCACAAATTGTAAAGTCAGTTGAAAGCCACACAAGGTTATAAAACACCCATTTTGCATAGTCTGCCATATTTATTGTATTGATGCCATACTTTTGTAAAATGTACATCTGTTTTATCTGACACATTGTATAGTCATTTCGGTTTTATTTCTAATTTGGTTAGTTCTGTCTTTAAGAGGAGCTTGTCATACTTGTGACATGAGGCTCAGTGAAATGAGATCATCTCTTTTTAGTTTCACAAAATCAAATCAAATATAAAAAACATTCTCTACATGGTTTCTAGAGAATCAGCAATCAGCTGATTGCTCTGTCCAACCTGTGATAGGTGGGAAAAAGCCAGTTCTGGTAGAATGTAGTGCCTTTTCCCTGCTATAATAAAACAACTGAAACTAGAGGCGTGATTAAGAGAAACACTAGGCCTACTGTTTGCAGCATAGGGAGGATTTGACATCTGAAATACTCCATAGGTAGAATTACAAATGGTCAGTTTTTAATAAGAAGCGAAAACATAGGAGAACATAGGATGGTCAGGCATGCAAGACTCCCAGACTTATCAAACAAGGCGCTACAGGTGACACTCTGCCTTTCAAAAAAAAAAAAAAAAAAGTGAAAACACTCATTTTTATCAAACACCATCACTAGTTACTATCAGTTACAATTTGCTGAATCCTGTAAAATGGATCTTAAATGACTGCAGGCACGGTCTGGTCCAAGTCCCCCATGAAGAACAGTTACTAAGAGAATGTTGAACAGTGACTCAGTAAATGCAGTTCTTTGTTAGACCCTCTGGCAGTTGGTGCATGATGTTCTGTTTTCCTGAGAGGTTGAAGTGAGAGGCGTAGTCCCTGCCCTCAATGTACTTTGCCATCTGCCTAGTAAATCAAACCTTAGACATGGATTTTCTTGCTTTAAGTTTCCCTCTCTGCTCCTGAATGGCCTCCCTTTAGTCTTTATTGGATATAAGGGGCAGGGGGAGAGGTTTTTTTAAAGTAGCCCTTGCATATTTCAGGAAAAGATACTGAAAAGTAAACTAAGAAATTTGTCATCCTTATTTAGGGAAGGGTCCCAATCCACATTAAATATTTTTAATTTCTTCTAAAGGCCCTTCTGGCTGTCTCCTCGCCAAGTAATGGTAGTCCCAGTGGGACCAACATGTGATGACTATGCCCAAAAGGTAATCCTTAAATACAACTTTTCTTTCAGTTTACTGTCTGTCACTTGGTTTTTTAAAATCTCATTAAAATATACATATCCTTGGTATGGTAGAGAAATGTTACTATTTCTGAATAGATTACATTATCTCTCTTATACTTTCCTGCATGTTTCATGATCAGAAGACGTAATTTGGATAGTGTTTTATATACTCTTGTATATTTAGTGTTTAGTATGAGTAAATAGTGAATGCCCCAGTATGATATATAATTTCAGACGCATAATGCAATTTAAGTGGCTCTTTGACTCAGTAATTTTGCTTCATATTTGTAATACAGATTTCTTCAATTATTTGTAAGTTATTTTGGATTAATGGTGTGCCAAAGCCATGTTTTGCCTTACCCACCAAAAGACTACCTTATACTGATAGATTGGTAAATATCCATTCATACTTCACACCTCAAAGACTAGAGCAGTCTGTTCTGTTATAGGGACAATTCCATATTAAGGAATTTCAAATCACTAAAAGTTATGTTATAAATAAGCATTGTTTTATAATTGCAAGCTAAAAGTAATAAATTGGCTAGTTAAAACAGATCTGAGTATCAGCGAACAATATCGTAACATCAAAACCATCATGTTTCTACATTATCAGAAAAAATTACACTCAGGTCTTAACTGTCTTTAAAAAAATGTATGAACACTAGACCACCTGCAAAACAAACCATTCAGACATACTGTATTTCTGTTACTGTAACAATAGTTTTAGTTATAAATGATAAAAATCAGTTATGTCCCGTGGTTGATTGTACATTCTCATATTTGCATTATGAAAGCTCATATGATAGGAGAAAAGTCTGTAATTAAGTAACTCATTTCTCAGCTGTTGACAATACTGACTTTCCCCATTCCATCAGTGGTGGGGATGGCATTTGGAATTATGCAGACATTGGTTTTTTGGTTATATTGAGTGGACAGGGCTGGGGGAACACTACTACTGATACTTAATGACTAGAGACCATAGGTTCTAAACAGTCTGTGATTATCATTCCACTTCTCCAGTTACTGAGTAGTGCAGCTCATGTGAATATAAGGGCCCGGTTTAAGAAACTAAAACACTGGTGCTTTATTCTTTAAAATAGCTTAAAGTTGAAAATATAGTCCTATCCTGGCACTCTTAATAAACCATGTACAAGCCCTTCTGAGATTTGTGTACTTAACAGAAATCCCTATTGGTTAAAGATCATGTAGATATAACAGCCTAATAGTGAAATAAAAATGGTTTATTCAGATCTTTTGTCCTATTAGTGGTAAGTGGTTATCAGGTAGATGGAAATTTTAATCTAGTTTAATTTAATTTACAAATAGTAAAATTTAACATAGTGTTGCGTTTTTGTGGAAAGGAAAAATATTGAAAATATTGTTTACTATTTAATATACAAAAACTGGAGATGGTAAAGTGGAACTGGTTTTTTTTAGGGGAGGAAAAAAAGGCATGGAATAATAATCTCTAATGTAAATTGCCAACATTAGATTCCTGGAAGTTTATTTCAAGAAATTCCAATTTGATCTTTGCCTCTGGCTCCTTCATTTAAGGATTCTTTTTGGGGCACCTTGGTGGCTCAGTCAGTTAAGCATCTGACTCTTAATTTTGGCTCAGGTCATGATCTCAGGTTCATCAGATCGAGCCCCGTGTCTGTTTAAGATTCTGTCTCTCCCTTTCCCTCTGCCCCTCCATCCCCCACCCCCACTTGCACACTCTCTTTAAAAAAAAAAGGCTTTCTTTTCATCAAAAAGGAAAAATACCTGTTCAGGAAGGAAAAAACTACTTTTTAGAATTTCTCAAACTTGATATTTTGTTTTACATAAATTATTTTTGTAGAGTTCTATTTTTTTTCTTATAGAGTTCTATTATTAAAAAGACAGTTTTATATGGTGGTTTGTATTCTATTTTCTAGAAACATAAAAAGCTATTAAGATGCTTTGGGCCTATTTGTACTATCAACGTTTTTTGTTTTTTTTTTTTAAAGATTTTATTTATTTATTTGACACAGAGAGAGATTACAAGTAGGCAGAGAGGCAGGCAGAGAGACAGGGAGAGGAGGAAGCAGGCTCCCCGCTGAGCAGAGAGCCCGATGCGGGCCTCGATCCCAGGACGCTGAGATCATGACCTGAGCCGAAAGCAGAGGCTTTAACCCACTGAGCCACCCAGGCGCCCTGTACTATCAACGTTTTATTTTAAAATGTTGCACACACAAATGACAGCAATGGCTGAATTCCTATTACCAGCTTGCTGCCTATTTGAGGGATCAGAAATACTACATTCTGTGTTAGACTGGATAGCCATCATTATGCATTAATATGGAGACTAATAAGCAATTTGTTTCTTGGCAACTATTAAATGAATTTAAGATACGTTTGCAAAGGGATTTTTTTTTTCTTTTGTAAAGATAGCTGATTACCTGAATTCTGATTTTTTAGGATTTCCTAAAAGTTACCTCTCAAGAGCAAAATACATCATTTTTTGAAAATGTAGTTCTAAGTCAGAAATTAATAATATACGCCTCAATGTATTTATTAGCACTCCTTTTTTAATATTTGCATGAGTATCCAAATCATATGTTAAATAAAATCATTTAAGATCAAAATATAATTCTTATTTTAAATCTGAAGAACTCTGTATCTGTTTGAATAGGTACAGCAACAATTCCACGATGCTAAATTCATGGTGGACATTGATCTGGATCCAGGCTGTACGTTAAATAAGAAGATCAGAAACGCACAGTTAGCACAATATAACTTCATCCTAGGTAAGAAAGGAAACTTACCAAAGAAAACCTACCAAACTTTAGGAAGATACTGAAATTTTGAGACTTAAGAGAATTGTGGTTGATAGTTTAATTCCTTCTAATCCAGATTCTTAACACTATGAAGTTTTTTCATTTGTTATAACAAAGGGAAATTTTGCTGTGAAAAAGAATACTCTTTAAAGGTTTGTTTAAAAGTCTTCTTTCCTTTATCTCCTATTCCTTCATATGATAAGTTTTTTTTAAGTTGGCTCGATTAAGTGACTCAGTAAGTACAGTGGTTTGAAGCATTGTAAAATGATAAATTTTTTTAAATGAAAAGGTTTTTAAATTGGTCGCCCAACTATACATGGTCACCTGAACATTTTATTTTTTTTTTCTTAAATAGATTTTATTTTTTAGAGCACTTTAAGTTCATTGCAAAATTGAGCACAAAGGACAAAGTTATCTTGTGTACCTCTTGCCCAAAACCAACGCAGCCTACCTCACTACCAACATCCTGCACCAAACTGGTATACTTCTTACAAAGTCCATAGTTCACATCGGTGTTCACTGTTGGTTTTGTCCATTCTGTGTGTTTGGCCAAATATATAATGACGTGTCCACTGTTATGGTTTCACTGCCCCCCTCAAATCCTCCTCTGTGCTCCACATACAAAACACACTCTCTTCTTAACCACAGGCAACCACTGATTTTTTTTTTTTTTTTTTACTATTGCCATGGTTTTGCCTTTTCCAGAATGTCATATAGTTGGAATCATACAGTATGTAGCCTTTCTAGATTGGCTTCTTTCAGCAAGTGATATGCATTTAAGTACAATTCCTACGTGTCTTTTCATGGCTTGACAGCTCATTTGAACATTTAAAAAAATCAGAAGCTACATGGTGGCTTTTAGGTCCTGGGATCATTTCTGTTCAAATGTTCAAGAAAGATCCTTCCACCTAACAAAGCTTTATGTCTTTTGTTTTAGTTATTGGTGAAAAAGAGAAAGCCAGTGGCACTGTTAATATCCGTACAAGAGATAATAAGGTACACGGAGAGCGTACGATTGCTGAAACCATCGAGCGGCTACAGCAGCTCAAGCAGTCCCGCAGCAAACAGGCAGAAGAAGAATTTTAATGAAGAACTTGATCCACATTGGCTCAGTGGGAAAGGATGAACAATGTTTCTGAAACATTAATTTTATACTCTAGAAAATATCACTTTATACTGAATTTGGAATAGTTTAGCAGAGTCTGCATGGGTGGCTGCAAGATCATGACCTAGACAGGTTTTAGACAACATGTTTTTGAAGGAGGCAATTAAAAGACATTAAAATGATTTTATTTGTTAAATAAACACTGGAGCACTGGAAATAAAACCTGAGGAATGCTTTAATGTGGGAGAATGATTTTTATAAATTTAATGAAGTTGAAAAACAAAAATTTTCAGATTTGATTAAAGTAAAAGACCAGAATTGGGTTATCTTGTAAAAATAAAAACTTGAATTCATGTAAGTTTCAATGCTCAGTCCTTCGCATACGTAATACACCCGCCTGGAACAAATTGTGTGATTTAGTGTTTATCTTTAATGTTTTCTAATATGATGTCCGTTGGGAGGGAATACTGTTCTCAAAGTGGGGGATGGGCTGGGTTCCTGCTTCTCAGGCCTGGGAGGCAACTTTTAGGAGAGTCACCTCTTTCCGGATGTGAACAATTAGAACCAACTATGGATCTAATATAAAGTAGATTTGCCCAAGTTTTCAAGATGAAGATGAGTTTTCAAAGAAATACATGGGGCTGGCAGACTGCTCTGGGCCATAGTATCCTGGTTATACAAATTCCCTATTCTCTCATAAGGAATAATTTTTTAATTTTGTACTGGTAAATGATGATTGGGAGAGCGCCACAAAATAAGGAGTTCCTTGTGTGAACTTATATTAATTCCTCTTTAATACAGTCATCTGGAAAAGGCAACAGCATGTCAGTTCTCTAATAACCCCAATAGCTTGTTTGGCAGGGTCACTTCAAAATGAAGTCACTTTGCACAGATTAATCCTCACTTTAATAAAGAAGATAAGACTTCTAATCATAGGGATTTTTTTAGAACTTTATAATTAAACCTTGCTAATAAACATCCTAAGACTTAGCTTTTGACAGGTTTGTAATAAACTTTTATATGTATCTTGAGAAAAACTAATTACATATTTGAAACAGAACATTCCTAAGTCATGACACCAAAATTTCTGATTCACTATAAAACTGTATTTGATTTTTGTTTCTTTACAATTCATAGTATCTTAATTTGAATTTTTCTTCAGTTTGAAAAAATTCATATCATAGAATCATTTTAAATGGCTTCCACAATAGTCCAAAAACCAACCTTGGTTTAGCTAGACATTTTTTGTACTTATTTTACACAAAGCAACAAATGGGTTATATAGTGGTTTCTTGAAATGTTTAGAGAAGCTTTATAAACCTCTCAGAACTTAAGATATGAAAGTATAATAAACTCATAGGTTGGTAGGGCTAAGAAAGAGTGCTCTTTATAACTGACACCTTAGTCTTAGTCCTCAGTGCTCAGTTCTAGTGGAAACATTAGGAAACATTAGGGGACAACCCTCTAAGAGCTCTTAGAACTGGGGGTTTATCCCACCAAAGCTCTTAAGTCTAGTTCTTCCATTGTGTTTTGGTTTTGGGTTTTTTGTGTTGTGTTTTGCTTTTGCTGTCTCCTGGAGTGCAGAGACTGTTCCAGTCACTGTTGTATCCACCTGTTCTATTCTGGCATTTGACTTGAAAGAGCTGAATTGCTAAGCTTTTATCAAGCATCTAGACTGGAGTTCTATGATCTCAGTAATCAAATATGCAGGAACAATTTTAGAACAGTGACAGCACAGTTGCAACCAGCATGCAACAATCTGCAAAGACCAATTTTGTGAAGTAAAATAGGTTCCCAAACCAAAATACGTTGCAAAATGTGTAAATAGGTGCGCCTCAACTAAAATCTGCAAAGACAGATTAAGTCAGGAGTCCTGAGGCAGGCTAGGGAGGTGGAGGCAAGTGTAAAGGGTAAAGACCTAGAGCGGTGGGCTGAGTTTTCACGAACCCTCTGCTGACTCGTGTGCCCCATGAGTCCCCTTACCTCACTTCACCTTTACTACAGCGAGGGACACCTGCATCTCATGTCAGATCCCTGCACCATGAGTGCTAGACACAGTGCTCCCCAGATCTTTGGGCATGCAAGTCGCCGGGATGTGGGATGAAATACTCATTCTGTGGGTTCTGAGCTGGGTTTCAGATGCTGCATCTAACAAGCCCCCAGGGGTGCTGAGAAGCACACTTTGAGGAGAAGTCTCTCATTCTGACGGGTCTTGCTCAGTTCAGCCTTAACAGCAACAACAACAAAAAAAAGTTGAGTAGTAATAAATAAAGCTTATGAAGAAACGACCTATTCCACTCCCCAGGCAACCACTTTAAGCCACGATGGTATATGCCCTGTTCCTGTTTCTAAAGACGGCTACTCTCCCTTGGTTCATCACTTTTAGAACCCCTCTACCGACTTCTGTTTCAAAAAATAAGGATTTTAGTTCATACCTCTTCATCTTCTCCCTCCATCCTTCCAATATCTCACCTTTTTGTTAAGTCCATACTAGGTGTTATTTTTACTATGTTCACAAATGGTATTGTTCTAATAAGCCAAAGAGTCTTCAATGATTACATTATTTTCTAGAACGATATTTTTGCTTTATTGGAGTTAATAATTACCTCTTTTAAAATATTTTCTTGGAATATCTATCTTGGCCAGCTCTGTTTTATTCCTTCACTTCAGTTTTTCCAAAAGTCAAAATTTTTTCCTGCTTTCTTGAGGTATTACTGACATATATGTGAGTTTAAGGAATACAACGCAATGATTTGATACACATATATATTGCAAAATAATTTTCACAGTAAGGTTAGTTAACACCTTCATCCCTTCACATAATTACGATCTAAAAGTCAAATTGAACAGATAATTCACTGGTTCCATTTATCTTGTGAGACAAACCCCTCTAGATTCCTGTCTCCTGATCCAATACGGACTCGTAGGAGTCCTCCCTGTGTCAGCCCCCATCTCTCTAGCATGTTTGGTCCTCTTCCCTGGATTCCATGTTTTCCTTTTTCCAGGATAACTACTTCCTGTTGGTGGACAGGATTTTCCAGCTGCTTTCCAAAGAAGGATGCATAGGATTCTTGATTGAAAACATATTTTCTTCTCAGAATTGAGAAGACCTTGATCCCATTTTCTTCTGTTTTGTGCTTCTACGAGGAATCCATTCCTATTCCCGTTCCTTTGTATGTCCCCTGTCATTTTCTCTGAAAGGTTTAGATCTCTTTATTTATTTATTTATTTTTATTTATTTTTATTTTTTATTCTTTGCCCAAGGGGTACAGGTCTGTGAATCATCCGGCTTACATCTTTCACAGCATTCACCAAAGCACAAACCCACCCCAATGTCCATAACCCATCCACCCTATCCCTGCCCTCCCACCCCCCAGTAACCCTCTGTTTGTTTTGTGAGATTAG